>JAOVVO010000443.1:0-69824 GCA_028564675.1 Onchocerca lupi
TTTTTTTTTTTTTTTTTTTTTTTTTTTTTTTTTTATGTGAAGAATGAAAAGATAATGGATTGAATTTATTCCATAGAAAAAAAAATGAAAAATTGACGAAGAGAGCTGGTTCATTACAAACATTTTGATATAATAATAATACCTTCTTCATACCTGAATTTCTCTTCAGAATTTATACATATTATAATTTTCCTTCTTTTTTTTTTTTTTTTTTTTTTTAAGCGATTTATATAAGAAATGACAATATTGGGATTTAAAAATGAAAAAATTGGTGAAATTTGCCGAATAAAAACTAAACATTTCTTCTTTTTATCTATTTCTGATTTATAATATTGTTAGTTGAATAGGAGAATCAATGAAGTATGAAAATTTAATGAAAAATATATGTTTGGATAATATATAGCTTGAAAAAAATGAATTGAGTTTAAAAAAAAGAAAAAAAAGTAGAAAAAAAACCCGAGATATCAAAAATAAAATTGATTATGATAGCACCTTTCCGAATTCAACTTTTTTTTCTTTTGTTTTTTTTTTTTTTTTCAATTAGCTAGAAAAATTTAAATTGTAGTTTTTCTTTTCAATATATAATGATCATATCTTTTAGAAATGATGGAAATGAATTCATTTCAAGAAGTCTTTATTTCAGATCACATTTGC
This sequence comes from Onchocerca lupi, assembly GCA_028564675.1. Taxonomy (NCBI): domain Eukaryota; kingdom Metazoa; phylum Nematoda; class Chromadorea; order Rhabditida; family Onchocercidae; genus Onchocerca; species Onchocerca lupi. The sequence goes on from JAOVVO010000443.1 coordinate 655, forward strand.
AACAATACTAACTGTTTTGAATGCAACATATCTAGACTATGAATATTATGGAAACTATTTTACAAGTTGTTTTAATTACTTCGCAAATAATTACAAACATTCTTTACTGAATTCTGGAAAGGAAAATGAGGGAAAGCAAGAATTTATGAGAGGAATACAAAGAATCTTCTGATGAGAACCACAAATAATTTGAATAACTTACGTCCGTAACATCAATCAGAGTTTGTACCTTACAAGTTCATGTTACAATTATGTCCACCAATATTGAGGATTATGCAAAAGTAATATCATTTAATCATTGCTTAATTATGAATATGATATCGTGATTTGTCGGAAATAAGGTTTAGTCGGAAAATAAACCCTAGCGTGACCTTTCAGGATACTTGTGATATAAGCCATGTTATAAAAATATATCTCAATTAAAATCATCATCTTTTAATAGTGTAATTAAATCTAAATAAATAATACTGTCGTTTTTCTTGGATTTTTTTATATGAATAAAGTTGCATGCAAAAAATAGAAAAAAAAAATAAAACTTTTTCTGGAAATTAAATAAGCATCATATGCGTCCTTTAGATGGAATTATCACAGATGAAATATCTTTCAACTGTATACTTTTATGCTTTTCACTGATTGTAATTTATGGAAAACAAAAAAGAAAAAAAAAAAAGAAAAAGTCAGACTGAACATTTCACTTCGACAATGAACTCGTTAATGAGTATTAAAAATTTTCTGGAAAAAATTTTATATCTTCATTGAGACTACAAAAGAAATCTAGTGTTAATCTAATGGAGCATTTATACATATGTATAATATTCTCGAATGGATCATCATTAATTCGGTGATAATCGATCGTTCATATTTAAAAATTTTTCAGAACATAACAGGATAATCTGGAAATGACAGCACTAATAGATTTCAGACATCCTCAGTGCTAGTCGAATTTATTTATTATCAATGGAGTGAATTATTTTGAAAATCTTTTTCAGGAGAAAAAACAGAAAAGATAAAAAATTAATATGTGTGTGTATATTTCGATAGGTCCTTCAATACTGGTATTTTAATGATCAGGAACATGCATTTTAAAATTCATTTAGAATGAAATTTGTAAATATGATCAAGAATCCCTTCTCTTCTATGATTTTAAAACTAAGGAAAATCGAAATGACAAGTCATCTTCACGAAGGATTGTCAGGTTTCTTAGAGATTTAAAATTAAGAAATTACTATTCGAACTGCAAAACAAATTTTGTTGCATCCATAGTCAGACTACTCGAGAGAAGGAAACCACATATGTCAAGGAAGTTTAGGAGTAAATATTGATGGTTGATGTTATTCGAGAACCTTTCCGCATTTTTGTTTTATATCCAAAGCCCAACTATGTACTATAGCAACTGTGTACTATAGCCTCTCATTTAAGCTAAATATTGGACTGCATCATATGCAGTCCAGAATTTAAAATCTTGAAATTATGTAAAAATCTTGCAACGTCCTATATATGATTTACCAACCCGTTTAAAACCATTTTGAACATTTTCACAAATAGTATCTTTATGGAACATTCGATGCTTGAAATATAGAGCATTCAGCAACAATGACACTTAACTACAAACAAAAATACATTCCATTTAACAAGAGGAAAAAATAATTCCAAGACTATTGGAAAAATAATACACAGGAAATAATGATTTCTCTGTACATTTATAAACACTTTTATCTTTAGACCGAAATGTAAGCATAATTTAACATGCATCTGCATTCGATCTACTGATGGCTATCAACTAGCCATAAAATGAAAATTAGTAAAAAAGATGATTCAACATTAAGATAATTCTGTTATCAATGTTTCACTAGTTTGTTTCGTTCGGAATAAAACCCGGGCATTATGCAGAGATAGATTTGATTCTTGCAAATGGCTAATCCAGGCAACTGCAGTTTCCCGACAAACTTTGCCAAAAATTGAAAGGGCCAAAATTGTTTCATGCTGTTGTTCATGGATGTTATATTTTGGACGTCTTTCATATTCTTCATCCCACTCGCTTTTCCAATTTTCAAAGTCTTCGTTCTAAAAAGGAGCAAAAAGAATGAAATCTTTATGAAAAAATAGACTGTCGAGGAAAAATCAGTGACTAACTTGATTTTGCAAAATAATGCTTGACTGTAATTCGATAAAATTCGAAAAATACTACGATTCGTTCAACTGCAGTTTGACAGGATATATTTGTGGAAGATATTTAATACACATAAAAAAACTTATTTTAAATTCTTAGATTTTTTTAGATTACAAATTTTTAGAATATTACGACATGTCACCATGTCCAAAAAATGCAATATTACATCATATTTCAAGAAAATGGCTTTTATGAACAAACTTCTTATGCAAGTAAATAAAACTTTTTCCTAAATACGAATATCTGTTAGCATAAAAAAGATCTTACTAGATCATTCTCCTCATGTTTCTCATAGTACTGAGATTTCGGATCACTAAAGAGACCAACGTACTCGATACAACGATCCATTAAATACACTTTATTAGGTCCGTCCACATATAAGGTAGTATTTTTCTCCAAATTTTGCAGCAACTTTTTTTGAAGATGACTTTGAGAAGATAACAACCACCTATCAGATTCATCTAATTCTGTATCATCAATCTGTAAAACTTTGCACTTGACAGTACTGAAATTCTAAATGAAACGGAAAATAAAAGCCTTCTGTGCAATTTGATGTATAACTTCTGTCAAACATCTTATTGAAATCCTAATTTTCCTTTTTTTTTTGAGCTGATTGTTCGAAAAAGAATGTCCTTCAACTACAAAAAACACTCTGAAGTGAATGAAAATTATACATTGGAAAATCATAAATAAACTAACCCTGACAAGAGTTATTCGTGTACCTGGATCACGCGATATCATTTTCAATGCTAAATAACCAAGGTCTACAGCACTTAAATTCTTGCCTTCAATTTTCCGGCGATCCAAATAGATATTCGAATGTTTTAACTTTGGCATCCAATACATCATACGCTTCACCTTTTTCGTGGCATAATTCCATTCACCAAAAGCGTTGACGACTAAATCATGAATTTCTTTGTCAGGCTGCACTCCTGTAATGCACAAAGTTAAGCAGTCATATAACGAAACTAAATTTTTATCTTTACATAAAGGATTAAATTTATTTTACATCGACTGAATTATATATTTCTATTCAAAAATTATGAGAGGTTAGAATGTTAGGGAATTCAGAAAAGGTACGAACCAAACCATTCCATTTCATCGAGAAGCTTGATGCAACATATCTGCTGCTGGGGATAATACAAAAATCTCTGCTGAAATTCATAAAACTATAGCAATTTTCTCTCAGATTACAACAGAAATAGCTAAAAAAAAGAAAAAAAAAACTAGCTGATTCTGAAAAACGCAAACAGTTCAGACCTGAAAAACATTCTGAGGTATCATCGGTCCCTTCGGAAATACATTTAACAATGATTTATAAATATCTAGATCCTTTTGTAACCCGTATTCCTTCATATATTTTAAAGCAGTATTTATAAATTCTACATGTCCTCGAGCATGTACTTGTTTTTTACAAAAATTATCTGAAACAAAATAACATTGAATTCGATGTAAACATTTAAGAAGATAAATCCTGTCCTTCGTCTTGTTTCTGATCATTATTGGTCCCTATAGTAGTACTAATTTCTATGATTGAATACTCTAAAATTAATAGTAGTTGACTACGAAGTTCGGCGATTGATATCACAAGTCTTCATCAAAAAGCTGATTTATGGTTTTATGCAATTATGGGACCATCGATGACAGGTTACTATGAATGATAGGGACAAGCTATGTGATCTTTGTAGGAACATTCTAGCAACAAAAATCTCTAACTTTCAAGGTTTTTTCAACTATTCAGTAAATATTTTTCATGTAATTCAAATTCTGCTACCTACCGCAATTTTTCTGCATTATTTTCATAGATTATCTGAATGACATGAATCACAATATGGCTCTTGAACTTACCAATAACATTTAGGAAAGTTTGTTTGCTACGCAATTCGTTTGCTACCTCACTGAAACTGTGTTCGGATGGAAGTAATTCCTTCCTAATTTTTTGGCTGCTTTCAGATGCAAAACGATAAATTAAATATTGAACTGGCTTACAAAACAGCGATATTCCACAACGCAATCCGAGTAATTTCATAGCCACTTTCATTCTGAACTAAGAATGGAAAGATTTTCATGGCTGATAGTATCTCGAATACCTTAGCAAATATTGAATTAAGATGAAAAGTGCCTGTACTGGACCAATACACTCAGGAATCGATGTAGTTACATAACGTGAGCTCCCCATATCTATCAATTATACTTTCAAATTATCTGAATTTGTGTTTGTATGACATTCTTGAGAACCGAAATGATAATTGATAAAGATTTAATTGCTATCACTGTACTATCTTAACTTTCTCACTCCTTTTAGAAAGGAAAACTTAATTCACATCATCCTTAATAACATTACACATGAAAATCACCGTCCCTAACGTTAACATAGTCGTAGCATGCAACGATGATTTTTGCTAAAGGTGAAGATCTGCGCGCAGGTGTGACGTGTGGTACTGCGTTGGGTACAGTTGATGTTGTCGGTGGTGAAGTACTCAGGAGGTTAGACGAATAAAATCTCGATAGGTAGGGTTGACAAGATAAGTGAGCAGGAATAAGTACGGCCTGAAATCTCCAGGGAAGAGAAAGAATTGTCGGATGAATTTATCGATTATGAAATAGTGCAAAAAAAAAAAAAAAAAAAAGAAAATGATGGAAAAATTTGAAAACCGATGTGTCATACCCTTACATCCGTTACTCTGCTATCATTTATCTTCACTGCATGTTTTAAGTGTGATCTGATGCTATGCATGGATTCTATTTCGGAATACTCTCACACTGATGAAAGAAGGTTCACGTAACACAATATTCATTAGCTTCCCTCTACTTTGTAAAATTCACTTGCATCATTTTTTAGTTTTAATTGTAATCACTTTAATTACCAAATTAGTTATGAGAATTAGCAAATATTATTCCCACTTCTTGAAAATTTCATACGTTTTGATTTGATTGGGTCCTAGTGAACAATATTGGAATAGGAAGCTTCGATGAAAAAGGAAGGAGGAATATCTCCGAGATGTCTGAGTAAGCTCGTTTTCGTTAACTGTTGATACTATCTCCGTGCCTCATTATCGAAGACTAATAAATTTTGGCATGATTCCAGAGATTTGGGACGTGATTTTTGCAACGGATTTTTGGAATGGATTGATCTTAGATTATACTTTAGCCTATGAAGATGACTTTACTTTTGTCATTGTTCTCCAACTTTTTTAATATCACTGTACATGCTTGAAAGGAAACGTTGAATATGTTAACATTTCGAGTCGTAGATTGATTGGTAGCGAATCTCCGTTTCTTACCGAAATATGACCGAACTGGACCGGATATATAACAAGTCTGGATATACCATAAAGTATGACTAGATTCCCCATGAGACATGACGTATGTACAACGAGCAATGGCCGTAATAATAAAATATGGCCGAATATGCAGTGAGACGTGACCCGATTTGTAATAGGATATAACAGGGTCTGCAACGAATATGACCAGATCTTTATTTCTTGGATAATCATCACTTGCACGACAGTAGAAGGATGAGGGGAATGAAAGTGAAATAAATTTTTGATATCTGGCCAGTGATGAGAGAGAATTATTTTGTTTGAAGTTAATAGTGAAATGCCGTCTTAAACATTTGAGAGATCCAAAATTATAGGATAGCATGTAGGATTATTTTTATTCTCGAACTCGTTTCCGTTATAGCATTCGTTGTATGGAAATTTGCGCATTGTTGGCCATTGTATTTAGATACATATGGGATTCATCGAGTACTTATGCATCTTTTTTTGTTCTTTTTTTCCAGGATCTCTTTTTGGTGTTTCTTTCGAACTGTATTGTGAATATTTAAAAAAGCGCCTTCTTGGTAGATATGAAAATCGATTCTAAAACATTACGGCCGTGTAGTGCAGAAATTGTTAGTTCAATTTTTTTGTTCTTGCATGGTTTTCATTTGCTACTTTTTTCCCATCTTACGAAAATTAAAGCACCAAATGACCGTTAAAGGTACTGGTAAGCTTATATTTTATTCAGGCTTTTTAATTTCAACGAATAGAATATTCAATAAATATGACTTTTGATAAGGAATTAAATATTCAGTTAAAGGATTTTCAGCAAAAAAATCTTCAACTTAAGTGGATTACATTCAACTAAGGAATCGCTGTTGAGGAAGATGAACTTCTCGTAATCAAGCAGTTCTTAGATAAGGATAATCTAAGTTGAAAAACTTATTGAAACATTTTTTATTTCAGTTCCCACGATGTATGCAACTTATTGAACATATCAAATCAGCTCCGGATCGGAGAACTTTTCTAGAGCGACTGACTGAAGTTCATGAATGGCAGCCACAGTTCGGAAAGGTGAACGAATTGTGTGTTTATTTATTGCGCTATAGTCATCAGTATTTCCACAAAGCATATCAAAATTCATTTTATCAACAACTTTGATTTTTTTCTTTGTAGTCCGAAATGGCAAGGTGGTCGGATGTTTTGAACCTGTGCGATGATGTATTGAAAGATGCCGTAACATGTAGTTCGTCACCGGGTGCACCAATGGCGATTGACGAAGATCAGACTCTCTTAGCAGACGTTACGTCTGTTCTTTCTTTTACCGCTATGCTTTTCGAAAATACTTTCACTCGTTCAGTCTACAGTTCTACCGACGTTAGTTTAAATTGAAATTCACTGAATTTTGAGATTTTAATTATTTTGCAAACAAATCTGAGGGAACTATGATTCCAAAGCTCGATCAAAATTGCTTATACAATTTCCAAACACATTTTCGCACAATCTTTATCGAATTAATTATATAGCTCCCGAGATGTAAGTACGAAGGTGTAAGCATGTCTTAGTGATATGCTGCAATTTACTGTTTCTTTAACAAGACTGGATGTTGAGGACAATCGTGTATGGATTTCCGGAATATGTGCAGAGGGGCAGTCATCAATCTCTTCCGTCTAACTTATCGTTGTCGATAGTTTTCATTCTGGTTTGAATATTCCAGGTATGGTTAGAAAAAAAAAAAAAACAATTTCAGCGATTATTAAACTTGTTGGATTCTGGTAATGTAGAGGTTGTTGTGGAGACATTGCGACTATTACTGGTTATCAGCAAGCGCTCAAGATTTCTCTCGCAACATCTCAATGATACCCAACAGAAAAAACTCACTGTTCGACTTTTCGCTATTGCTCAGGTTTGTTTTCTGATTTGTCCGTAATTACTTGCAGTTGTAACTTTTTTTAAAGAAATAATTGCATTGAAAAATAAAGGAGAAAGATATTTCATCAATTATCTTTTTTATTCATACGAACTTTAATTTGAGCTGTAATCATAATTTCCAGTGTTGGAGTGGTAAACTCAGAAGTTTGAAGATGGATGAATGTTGTACTACGAATGTGCGGCCTTCTACTCTGCTACCAATCGGATTTCAAACGGATACGGTCAATCTTGTTCGTTCTATACATGTGAGTTAATTGTTCTTATTTGATTTGTCTTATAGAATCGAAATTTAAATTCGTTGAATGAATGAACTTTTTTAGAACACAAGCCTCTATACAGATCCATGTTTTGTTAATCAGTGATGAAAGGACGATTTAAAAAGTTGACTTATCTCCATCCTTTTACAATGAACAAATAATTTTTTCAGTTAGATAAAAGTTTTGCGGCTGAACTAGAACACTTGCTGTCTGGTAAAAAAATTGAGGAAGATGAACGTGCATCTTTCATAACTCGTTTACGGCTGGTACGATCTTTTAACACTTCTCGTGGTCGACGTCTAAGTATTATTGCACGTCTTCTTTCGTTGTCGATATTAGGTGCGTGTTTTTTAATATCTTTCTATCTTAATACTTCATTCAAAAAAAAAGAAAAAAAAAACAGTGTAATATTCCCAATTGCAGTTTACACTCGTAGTTTGATAGAAGAATGGGCAATGACCACAATGCTTTATGATGGCCTTATTGAAGAGATAACTTGTTTATTATTGATTAATAATACTTCGGAATCTATTATTGATGCTGTTAAAACGGAAGCACTTCGTACGCTAACCAGTATTGTTTCACTTGGAAGACCTGCAAAGTAAGGTGTTCTTTGTCCAGTTTTTAATTCTCACTCATTCTTCCAAAAAAATTTTCGGACAAGTGACCGATGTGAAAAAATGTAGGCATTCAGTGCATTCCATCCGTAAATGGTAGCAAATTGCTGATAAGACATTACTGTGAATGTTTCTCTGTTGCAGACTCAATATGCCAGCCATAGAACCAATTAGACTAAACCATTTACTAGTTTAGTGATTAATGACTCTAATTACTGTAGATAGTTAGAGGTCTATAAACACTTTTCAAAAATAGAGTGGAGAAATTATAGATTGAACGCAGTAGTAGAATCTCTCGGAGTGAATTCATATCACGGTTTCTTGGCTCGAATGACTCGCCAATGTGTCGACGACTTACGGTGCGGAAGAATTGGAAATGGGTATACGACTGTACCATTCTGCACTGCCCTGTTTTCTCTGCTTTATCATCTTGCTGGCTTTGAAAATGGTAATTTTTACTTTTAATTAGTTCTCTTTAGCATCATAACATTACCATTGATATTCGTAGTGTAATATTTATAATTCTATCTTTCAGGCGGGGAAGCATTAGTTTCGTGCTCTTTAACGGAGACATTATTGACTGTAGTATCCTGTGAAACGCTGCCTTTAGAACTCATTACCTTTGTGACACGTGCTGTCCGTGTTATCGATATCATGACTTCATTAGATGCTAATGGTTTTACATCCTGCAATGGGATGAATATTATTGTTCACCGCTTAATTGTTAGTATTTATGGTGTTTTTGTTGAGATAAAAAAGAATGACGATATTCGAGTTGCTAAGCTCAACTTTAGATTTTAGCTCGGTTTTTTCTGCATTGAAATCTTTGATCAGCAGTTAGTTTATATGGAAGACTTTAGCTTAATGTATAGCATATATAATGGATGCGAATATTTATCATTTAGGATTTTTGCAGTTTGATGTCAATATATGCATGAAACATCTAGCAGAACTGAGTGTTACTGGCCCTACAACAGAACAGTGTCATCAGCAACGTGCTGCACTGATCAAATCATTATTGAATTTCATCAAAAGAGCTGTTCAGGATACACAGTTCGCTGACAGTACTCGACATAGTTAGTGTATTCTGAAGTGTCACTTTTTTTCTTTAAAAAAAAAAAAAATATTCAGGATTTTTGAAAAACATGTTTTAAGGTGTATCGATATACATGTGTATGTATTTATATTCATTACTATACGCTAAAATTTTACGAAATTTCAGTCATGGATGGTGCTTTACCGGCGGCTTTAGTGCATATCTTGACAAACTGCGGATTTTTTGGAGCTTCATTGTTTCACAATGGTCAGGATTTCATTTATCTGATTACGCACAAGTGGCATAGTCAAACATCATTGTCATGGGCAGATTTTTAAATCCCAATTATCCTTTTCATTTAAGATAATTCAAAGACATTCAAATCCCATTAATCGACTATGGACTGCCATGAAATTTTTTTATTTTCACTATAATTTATTGTTTATAATATCGTTTTATTTGCAGCTGTTTGCTTGATTACAAATTTCATCTATCAAGAACCTTCGTTGCTTACATCCTTGCAAGAAAAAGGTGTTACGACTGCTATTTTGAGGGCAATTTTCCGTCAAGAGGTATGTTTAAAGAAATCCGAATTGATAATTATAACAAATGTTTCACTTTTGGAAATAGTTTACTATTTTCTGATTTCTTTAGCTGCCCACATCTCGAGATGTCATTGCTGCGTTACCGAATACCTTCACTGCTCTTTGTTTAAACGATCGTGGACTGAAAGCCTTTATGGATGAAAATCCTTTCGATCATTTTTGTGACATCTTTGTGTCGACAAAATACATATACGCTATGAAATGCCGTCGCAACGAAATGAGTAAATGTTATAGACTTTGTTGACCTTTCAGTCATTAAGGCTGTTTCTGCAAACAGCGTTATTTTCTGCCAGCGACTGTCATGCTTGAAGCTAATAGTGCCACCTATTAGTATTTCAGTAATTAGCCTTAGGGTTTAAGATTACTTTTGTTACATGAAAGCTTTTTATGTATGAAGTATCTGAAATTTATTTTCTCGTAATTACAGATGAAGTGGCCTTGAATCTCGGCACATCTTTCGATGCCTTTTTGCGCCATCATCCGACCTTACGAGAAAATTTCCTCAATTCTTTATCTAAGGTATGTATATGTCTCCTGATTAATACGTCTGAAATGTGAAAATTTAGAATCGAATTGTTCGAATTTTTTCGCATATTGTATCACTTATAATTTTTCGATATTTCAGATGTTGAATAAATTACTGGATGTTGCATCCGTGGATTCACCACGTTGCGTCATGTCTCTTGCGTCATGTCGTGCTCAAGCAGCCACAGCAAGTTCTTCAAATTTAATCGTTTCATCGGCTTCTCCCATCCGAGAAGACGAGACCATCATGGGAGGCAATGCTTCTTCAGATGATGATGATGATGATCCAACTTCAGCTGTTGCAAATATGTAATGTTTTTATAATAGGAACTTAATGCTTGCATTATACTAGTAAGCTTTTTGGTTAGCTGGATAAAACTAATAGCTGTGACATTTCCTCACAGTAAGAAACTTGAAAATTCGGAAGAATATATGTTGATCACCTTGTGTAATTTGATAGGAATTGATATAAGATTTGCATGGAATGTCCTCTTATATACAGCGATTTGATATTAGAGACAAAACCTTTATTGTTTGTCATTTCTTAAAATTTAGGGAAGAAATGCATACGAACGAGAATGAATCACCGCAACTCGATCTCGGTCTCTCGCTGTCAATTGTGTGCGACGGAAATCCACTTCTTCCTCTTGGCGAGTATCTGCTGAATATCGGAAAATTTTTGGAAACACTGTTAACCCATAATGCATCACCTGAACAAGCTGATATTTTTATGCAGTCTGGCGCTGCTGATAAACTGCTTTCTTTACTCTTTGTTCGGCAGATTCCGTTAGAATTATCACAGTCATTGTTTCCGCAGTTAGTTACGAATATAATGCGATTTCTCTTTGTAAGTATCTTTAATTTTTAATTTCTTATTTTTTGAACCACCTTTTTATATATAACTTCTCAAAAAATCCTTCGAAAAAGGGTACAAGTATTCTAATCAATCTATACAATGTTGGTTTGATAATGACGCAGTTGCCCAGCGAACACAAGCGCCGGTAGTTCCACTCCGTTAAATTCATTCGGATGGTAGATACTAGTGGTTCGGATTTGTAGGGTTGAATTTTGTCTTGCCTTAAGCTATGGAATTATGTTCCATTGTATTTCTCATATCACTTTTCTCTTAAGAAACTTTCTAAACTGGATTTTGAAATAAAAGTTAATGAATACTTCGGAACAATCCTTTATTGTTATTCAATGCATATTTAAAAATGAATTATTAGTCACTGGTTTCATATTCACTATATTTTCATGTTATAGCAACATACAAGGAGTAGTGATGTGATGGATATGGTTGCGAATCGGCTGAATAAGTTTTGTCTGGATATGTTAAGTTCGTGTAACACAAATGAAGATTCATCGAAGCTATCATTGCTTGCAATGAGTTCATCAGATACTTCATTGGCAAACATTTGTGCTATCTCAGTTTTTTGTTCTATTCTCGGCAACTTGTCAAAAACTGCATTAGGAAGTAACACAGCCACTAAAACAGCAATTCTCAGATTTTGGACTAATGAAGGTTGCAGACTTCTCGCTTCCTGTAATCAGACTCAAAGGTAAACTTTTAAATTACTGATCCCGTTTTACTTCATGAGAAATAATAGGATCATGGAAATTTTTTTATTTTTCAGAGTAGTTGTCTGGGAATGTGCGGTTTTACAAGTATTTAATGCAACGAATAAATGCACAGCCTCTACACAGACAGATGATGTTCAAATGGATGAACAAATAGAGGAAACTAATATAATTCTAAAACAGAGTTCAGTTGGAGCTGATAGTGTTCCACAGCGCATTGGTCGACCAAAATATCTACGTAAGCCAATAATAGGGGATAACTAATCATTTGATTTTTCTCCAAAAATTTTATTCTGTAGATTCGGTTACAATAACTTTTTTTCCTCCAAAAATCTTCTGCAGAAAACTTTTTCTGCTCGAAACTTTTTGCGGAATAAATCGTATACGTTACGAACAAACCATCTGGATCTGTCTAGGAAGCAATTAGGATAGTTGCTTTATAGACAGATTCGAGTTTTTTATTGAGGAAGTTGGGTAAAACAAAATTTTAGCAGGGGTAGTACATAGGAAGGAGAGGAAAATTTATAAATTCGTGAAAAAATTTTTTACAATGAACTATTGATAATCGAGAAATCTCACTGCGGAGACGTTTTTAAGGTTACAGTAATACTAATATTTTTTTAGTCGATGACTACTGGCTTCGCTCAAAATCAGGAACCAGTGCACTGAATCGCTGCAACCGGCAGTGTACTGAGTTGATGACAATGCTCGTCAAAATATCTATTGGTGGGATGACTAGAACGAGAAGAATTCAGGAAAATGAGGGTGGCACGCCATGCGAAAATGCTGTGCAACTAGCACTGCAAATAATGAAAGGTTTCCAACAAGCCTTGGAATGGAAACCTTACGATAAAACTGATCCAGCTATAATGTTAGCTTCACTGAAAATTTTTGTAATCAAAAAAAGAAAAAAAGATTGTATGGATTAAATTGTTGGAAAAAGTTGAGTAAGCTTTTAAATGACTATTTTTCATCTTTAAGGTTACCGTATTTGGCAGTCTGGATTAACAATCTCAGCAACATTTTATATGATGAACGGAAGAGTCCCTATCATTTAATGCTTTCCGCTTTTTATCGTACTGGTACCCATGATACGTTTTTCAACATCATCTCAAATTACTTCGGACCTGATCATGATCAAAATTGTTGTGGTATGTAACTGAAATGTTATTATTACGATAGTAATGATTATTTTTTTTTTTTGTTTAGCAACCAATGTTTAGGAACTGTTTTCTGTAATGGTAGTGAAGTGTTGGGATATCAAGTCTTCTGTAGGCTATTTATGTTCTGGACTTTTGGAATGTCTTTAATTCGTAGTAGCAGTTAAAGTATTTTATAGAGGGATTGTGATTTGGAAAACTCATATCAAGGTAAACTAAATGTTTTGTTTTCTAGTGGAAATGGGTCAGTTGTTACAAGCCTGGTTGTCTTTAACGGAACGACTGGTCAATGCGCATGCATTTCGCCATTCACGTTATAAAATGTCGGAAAGATTTGCTGAAGCCAAACGTTTTCCAACCGAGAAATATCTCACAAAATGCCAGCAGGTTTTAATTTTTTTTTTTTTCAGAAGATTTCGGTTTTTTAAAATATTGCTCTGATTTTATCTTCGTTTATATTTTTCAGGATGCTTTCCGGCAAGCCAATGTTGTATTCAGCATGCTATCGTCATTACCCTTAAGCGAAGCCGTTAATTTTAACATCTGTGACATGATTGTTTCGATATATCGTGAAATAGTCAAAGGAATTGTGCCTTTGACCGAAAAACAAAGGCAGGCTGTGACAACAACATCTGAAGATCGCAAGAAGTTTTCGTTTCTCTGTTTAATTTCTAAAGATAGTCACTTATTGTTGAATGATTTTTAAGATTTACATCAAAACCCACTGTTTCTTTCTTTTTTCTTTTATTTCAAGACCAGTAATAAGGTTCTAGTTCGAGCATTTATTCTCCCAATTAATGGTTTTCACCTTTATTTAGCATTATCGAAGTCGTTACTTTGAGCATCTGTAATATAACTGGTTTTCAGGATGGAAGCAGAACTTGATGGAGCAAGTATTGATCTCTTAGTTGATATGGGATTCGATCGTGATGCTGCTGTTGATGCACTATTGGAGTATTCAACTGTCCCGGAGGCTGCCGAATATCTGATCGCAACTGATGGCTTAGGCAGACTTCGCCAATCGTCAACTGATGAAAGGATTGATGCTGATGAAGTCAGCTACTAAACTCTGTTTTAAATGGTGACAAAAATAGCTTTGTTGATATGAAATTCATTTAAAAATATGACTTTTTCTCAGATTGATGCAGAAGAAGGAAGTGGTAGCCAAAATAATGATTTGAATGTGGAATTCGAAGATGTTCTCTTGAAAGAGCCAATTTCTTTGAACGAAGTACCTTCTCTCGACACACGCCTAGTATTATCCAGCCTGTGCAAAGATGTAGGTTTTATTATTTATTCATCTGAGTATAATGTTTTAGTATTAACATCGGTTTTCATTGAAAATTACATTTGATCTAAGAATAATGTACCAAAAAATCGTGGAGGAGAAATGATGTTGAAACTAAAAAATGTTAGTTTTTCATTATGTTTTCATTTTTTCTTCCATGAATTTGCTCCTTTTTGTCTTCGCAAAACCAATTTATTATTGTAGTTCATGCTTCTACAAAATTGATAAACTGGATTTATTAACATATTGCACTTTATTCAGTTAAATCCTTGATGCTTCAAATTTCAAACATTCAAGTTTATCATAAAGATATTAGGAGGTTTCGAATTGGGTTTGTTTTTATTCAGAAACGGTGTTAGGAAAGTTATGACTTTACAGGTCATTCCAGTTCTTTTGAATTTGATGGAACAGGGAACAGAGTTAGTATTCAGTACATCGGAAATTATGTTGGCAATCTTGAATGAAGTGGATGATGACTGGAGAAAAAATATGCTTATTGGTGAATATTTGGTGCAAGATATTCTTTTGATGGTGGACGAATTACGTTGTGACGAGGTTAGAAAAATTGCATGATGATAAGTATTGGCATCATCCTATTTTCAAAATCGGAAATACTGTTATAAATTAACCATATTTTTGTAATTTGAGGTTGCAGAAATATTATAGAATGAAACTAAATGAAGCTAATTTACAGTCCAGATGGAAAGTCATAGAATATAATATAACTTATTTTGCTTAAAATTACAAAGATTTTATTCATTTCACTGAGTACGAGTATCGCTATGATTGTTCAGGATTAGTCGATTTATTCAGTCAAGACTAGAACAAATTTCAGACTGACGAGAAGACAGTTATATCGCTTGCAACTCGTTTGCATTTTGTATGTTTGATGTGGCCTGGTATTGCTACTGCTTATATGGATGTCTTTACAGAGTATCGTCTTCATAGTGTTTTGATTTCTGTGCTTGACATGGTTATCATACATTGTTTAAAGAGACCTGCATTTATTAGGTGAGTTGTTTGAATTTATCTCTTTTAATAAGAAAGATGCTTCGTTTTCATCGTAATTCAGCGTTTTTTTCAACGAGGATGATGCATCCCATTTTTCGCATATTTCAGGCTTATTGCACCGATATGCTTGTGGCTAGATCTATATGATAAAATGTTGAAGTTGTTGGACAGCAAAGATAAAGTCGAAAAGGTTCTTATTATGAACATTCTAAAAATAGTAATGTTGAGTAATTGTGGATTTCGTTGCTATTTTTTCAAATTTTCTGTGATTTAAGGCTATTGAATCATATGCTTGGAAATACTGGGATACCGATGAAAGAGGTGGCGTATTTACTTGGATTAATTATCCTCCTGCGGCCTCGCATACACTCACAAATGCATTTCTTGCTGGTCGAAGAAATTGTAGCGTAAGTGTAGGAGGCCGCCAATACACTGTTGATTTCCCATCAATGAGTCACCGTAGCATCGAATCTCACATCGAACGACCAATTACAATTGCCGGTCGCTTGAAAGATGGAATTGTATTATCCGAAATACTTGCTGAGGTTTTTTTGCAATTAATATTTTTAAACTTAGCGAAAATTGCAACAGCGATTATTTAATGAGTGGATTAGACAGATCGACTTGATAACTGTCTGCTTTGTTTGGAATTTTTTCTTTGATTGGGCTGGGCACACTATTCTGCTGATTACCTTTTTAATTATTTCGTTTTATTTTCGTATTTTTTATTTATCCAACTAATTTTTTTAATGACAGATTATTTAGTTATGTTTTTAATACGATAAGTATGACAGATTTAGGTTTCGTTAGTAGGAAAATATAACTTTGTTGAAGTTTAATAAGTATTATAAAATATAATATAGCAATTATTCTTTGGTGTTTCTTTTGAATTGGTTATAGTATAGCAGTTATCCTTTGGTTTTGGTTTGGGTATTTCGAGAATTGAAATTAGTTTGGTTTTATTTATGAATATGGCGATGTTTTATTCAATTTTTATTTGTATTCTATATTTGCTCTATGTTTCTTTTTTGCTAGTAAGTTTTTGAACTTCTTCAAAAATGGAGCACGTAGTTATGTCTGCCGTGCATAACGTCATCACCAATGATGTTTGCAATCGCAGATGCGCAAACTAAATAATTGAATTTATTAAGTTTTTTATTTAAAAAATGGTGATTTTTCACATATTTTCCCCTGTATGCAATGTTATTATTTTAGAGTAACGAGCATAAGGAATGGAATGAGATAGTGCGTGACAGACTTGTGTCAGCTGTCATTGGCCTTCTTGGCTTATCAAGTATAGATGCAAATTCGATCCATGCAATTTTTATTTTGGCCGCACGTATTACGAGAGACTTCAGAATTGCAAGAGAATTTTTGCAGGTTGCATATAGGTTCTTTCTAAATAAAACGGATTAGGGAACTTTATGTCACTGGGTTTTGATTTTGCTGCAAGAAAAATTCTGTTAGGTAATTATTACGTACTATGTAATGGTTTTCGAGGAGGAAAGTATCATTACACAAGGTCCCTTTTCTGGTTAGACCGTAAGGTTCCATTGTCGAAATTTAGATACTTGGTGATAAAGGCTTGCCTAAGGGAAGTAATTTAATGTAGCTGCTCCAAGTATAATATCATTCATTAAACGATGATTGAGGACTGAGCAATTTTATTGGTTATTGTAAAAAATTTTTCTGCTAGCTTGGGAAGACACAATTTATGCCGATATGACATGATTTTCAGCAGGGCGGCGTACAAACAGTGATAAATGTGTCAGGTTCCGCAGTACCATCATCAGCTCTTCTTGCGGCTCTTATCATTCGTCACTGTCTTGATGATGAGATTGCAGTAAGACAGATTTTCGAAAAAACGGTGCGTACAATTGCTGCAGGTGGTTACACTATCAATCCGCCTTTAACAAGATGGAATCATATAAGGTGGATTTATTATTCTGTTTTTTTTTCTTTTTTTTCAGATTAGTTTATCATGTTTTTTACAAGTTATGGAAGTTAATATTGATTCTAGTGAGAAAAATTCCTTTTAGAATAATTGTAATGCTTTTTTTGAATCACTTGAAGATTTTAGGACACCGCGAACAACTCGTGACTGGTTACATGCTATACGCGCTCTTTCTCCACTATGCGCACGTCATCCGCAAATTTTTGCTGCTACTATGGAACGTGTTACGCGAAAAAAGAAGGATCAGATAACCGTTTTACCGATGACTCCTGTTGATCCTTCTTGTAAGCAGTGGGCTGCATGCTCACCTATTAAGCAGGTACTGTTATTGTTTACTAATATTATTTGCAAATTCTTTGGTAATATGATTTTACAATCTCTGGGTCCCGTGGAAATGTTTTAGCTTATATAAAGCGAGAAAAGATGCCTATTTTCTTCATACCAAGACATAGGGTTATCCTTGCCGAGGTTAAGAGGTTAAAATTATACTGATATTATGCAATTGGATCGCATGCGTTCCAATCACGAGAACAAAGCTAATTATTTGTAGTCATAATCAGGTCGCATTTTGAATGGAAACATTCATGAAGAAAAAAAAAATGTTACATGGTTTATGTCAGGTGTTGACGCATTTACTGAATCACACATTGGACTTTTCGTGGGAAGATTCGAATCGAGTGATAAATCGTGCATCACTTGTGCGATTGATTGCTGAATTGGCGAAAAGTTACAGTATTGTAGCAACACTAGTTGCTGAATCGCATGATCTTAATGGGCAGCCTTTTATGGTTTCTCTCCTCAGTAAATGTATTGTCGCAAATGGTTCTTCTGCTGCCGATAATCTCTCCATGGCTGTGAAGACCTTTGTAGCTGCAGTCGCTTCATGCAATCATTCACCGAAAGTACGTGTATTCTATTCAGCATGATATGTGCGAGTTGAACGTTCAGAAATATATATTTTGCTCTCTCTTTTTTAATATCCGAAGAATTCAAAATCCAATGATTAAATTGTTCTTTTAGGCTCAGGAAGCGTTGATCTCAAGTATTATTTCTTGTCTTCATATTGTTTTCTCTGAAGCTGACTCAATGACAGCATGTACCAAGGTAAAAAATAAGTAATAAGTGTGATGTATCTAGACTTGATGCATCAAAGTTTTCTAAACATATTTTGGTATTATAAATTTGGAAATTGAAATAAATCATGGTGTAATTGCGGAAGAGAGCTTAAATTGAAAATTAAAGTGTTGGTAAGCTATTAAGAAATGCAAATGCGAATATTTTCATATTTTTAGCTAAGGACATTATCGGATCTGTTCCTATTGGCACGTGAAGCATGTCCTACAGGATCGCAAGATATGCGCAATAATACAAATTCAAATGCAATTTTGCGCTTGATTGTAAAGAAACGTGTTTGCATCGAGCTGAGTAGAGTACCATGGTATTTGAATCTATCAACGAAAGAGGGTATTGAAACATTAAACTACATTCTGCGAGTTTTGGAAGAGTTGACGCGTACAATCAACAGGTTCCTTCTAAATTTCATAATTAATTTTTATTGCCATAAGAAATATTTGTCACGTGTTTCGGTACTGTCGCTCCTTTCCGGCTGAATGGGATCGGATAATGAAGGCAGTTCATTCATTTGTTCTTCTCACTGGAAAAAAGAGGATCCTAGTTAGAGTCTTGACAAACTATCTTCCTGATCTATCGATGAAAATAATCCATTGTCAATTTAAGTAACCATCATGCTGCACAGAATTCAATGGCAGAAAATACATCAGAAGCGCGACCAATGACTCAGAATGCGTCAGCATCTGTTACTTTAGTTGCAGCAGCAGAAAACGATGCATCAGCCACAGTAACAGCGAGAGAGGCTGAGCATTCCCAGGATGATCAACATATCGAAGATGGAAGTAGCACTGCTGATGAACATCGTTTTGAGACCCATGAGGTATTTATCACTCTTCATAGGTGATATTTTCGTTTTCTAAAAGAAACTGTGCGTCTACTGTTTTCCCTTTTAACTAGATTATCTGACGGTTTACGAATATATTATGATGTGAGTGTAAAACGGATATAATTTTAACATATTTCTGTGAGCTCATTGTACTAGCCGTAAAATCAGCTTAAGTTTCTTAATTTTTATAATTGGTTTTCCGAAAATATTTTGGAAGTAAAGGATTCTGGGGAAGTTTTTTGTCGCTTCTCAAATTTGAATGTTTGATGCCCGCTTTGATTAGTTCCAGGTAACGGTTGAACGAAATAGACCTGATGATGACGATTACTGTGCGGATGATGATGAAAATCGTAGTCATGCTAGACATCCGGATGTCGTCGAAGATTCAAGTGAAAGTGAAGAAGACGAAGACGATGCAGATGACGATGATGATGTAGTTACATTTTATTCTATTCTCAAGTATTTCCCAACTTCTGTATCTAAAATTTTGTGGAAATTGAATCTGTTGAATTTATATAAGTAAAATTTGTCATGTTATAAGCATCGTTTAGCATGAAATTTTTAATTTAGTGTTCAAAGCAGTGTGCTTTCCCTGATTTCAGAATCGTATGTATTAATTTATTATTTATTAATTAGAATTTATCATTAGTTTTGTAGGATGAAGGTGCGGGTATTAATGAAATGGATGTGGATGATGAATCGGATGATGAGCATGACGATGTAATGGAAGGTTTGTTATCTTTGTCATATTTGATTTAGGAACTGATCTCATCAGGAAATCCATTTTTTTCTCATGACTTCCTTAATTTGAATCAGGGTTCTTAATGTGACTGAGCCAGTAAATAACAAATATTCGTGTGATAGTTTGCTCTATTTCTGTGGAGATCTCACGCGGATCTGTGAGAGAAGTCATTATATACTATACTCAGTCCAAAAGAAGCTGATGTTGCATGTTAATTCTTGATCACTGTGTCCAACAAAATTTAAAATTTTTTGAATATAGAAGAAGGACGTGTGAGCGTCGAAGAAGAAGACGACTTTGGAATGGTAGAATTGGAACCGGGAGCATTAAGCCGTTTTGCCTTAGTCGATAGTGTAGATGATTCTGTACCCGCAGATCGATTTGAAGATGGCGAATCTGAGGAAAATTTTGTCAATGCAAATATATTCGTTGAAAATCTGGATGATATAGATGCTCTTACAAATGGTGCTTTCACCGGTGCTCGCCTTTTTGTAAATACTAGTGAGCATTTTCTCTATAGAGTCTATGAAAAAGTAGAGAAAGTATTATAAATTCATTCTAAAATGAAATTTTCAGGTATGGAATCTGTGCATCCTGATCGATCGTCTACTGCAGTTACTTCAGTGCATCCATTATTGCAAAGATCATCACAAGCCAATGGTAGTGATAGTGCCGTAGGCCAAAGACCTACGGTAAATTTTTTTTTTATATTCATGAAGAAACTGTGAAAGCCTTTCATACGGGTTTTTTGATATTTTTATTTCATGTAGAGTTGTTACTATAAAACTGGAATATTCTTTTAAAAAATCACAGAGTTATCGCCTTCTGGTTGGTCAGCGTCGTGGTGCTGGAAATGTGAATCCAACAGGCTTACACAGGCAGAATGCGGTACGACGTTGGACAACATTCGGCACACAAAGTGAATTTATTGAACGACTCTTTGATGGTTCTACAGCTAATGGCACTCATCTTTTTGACGTTGCTCCATCACGTCAGCGCTTCTTGAACGTCGTTGTAAGTTATTTTAATCTTATTTCTGGTATGATATGTGGAATTTATTCTATTCTAATCTTTTAAACAAAGAATTTGTCGATTCACGTTGTAGTTTAAAGTAACAACATTTGTGTTTTTCTACCGAAATTGATTCCCGAAGTTTCACCGTTGATTAAAGCATCAGAACTGTAGTGGTAATTAGTTTTTAAATATTCTAAGGTAAAAACTCATTGAAATAGATCCTCATATGCTAAATATATACATTTAGTTTTTTTCTTCAGATGCAAGATCATGGATTGGATAGTACATCCACAGCTGCTGGTGATGATCGGCGGCAAACATCAGTCCCACTTCCACTGGAACGGTTTTCAGATGCTGCTAGGATGATTGATGGTCATGCTCATTTGTACTTGTGGGTTATAGTGGCATCTCATATCACCGGTGTTATGGATGCTATTGAGAAGGTTATTTGTTTCGTTTCATTTTTCCAGTTGTTAAGTCACATTTTTGTACTTTCGAAATAATTGAAACTTTCAGTTAAATAAAATTTGCGGAATGTGATGATTCAGTGCTGAAGACTGTAGGATGCTTGAGGAATGTTTAAAAATTTTTGCGATTTTTTTCAAGTTTAACAGACTTTTTGAAGGACGAAAATGAAAAGAAAGCGGAAGAGGAAATAAAACTGAAGACAGAAAAAGATGTTATGGAGGAAATTTCGAAGAGAAATCTGGATGATACTGCATCAAATGAAAGTATTAGTACCACACAATTGTTTATTCATGAGGAAGAACACGAGGTTTGTTTTCAACATTGTTTACGCATGTTTTTCTCATGATCATTGGTTTTTTTTTTTTACATCAGTTAGTATAAGTCTCATTTTTAATTGAGAAAACTATCGGCAAGACAGTCGACTATTATTAGCAGGACAGTCGACTATTACTAAAAATCGTTGCACTATCAGCAAAAATACGCATGTGATTAATAGTGGCAACAAGAGGCGATATTATGGAAAAAAGAGAATTAATTCAAAGTATCATATTGCTCGTCGATTTCGTGTCTTCAAATAAATAAATAAATTAAAAAAAAAAAAAGCTCATGAAATATAGGATGCTGGAAATGCCGATGTTACTGCTAATACACAGTCCGAACAGTCATCAGAACCTGTAAATATAATAGTCCAAACAAATAGTGCTCCAGAACCAATGGACCAGTCAGGTTGTTTTATGCTTTGGACTTTATTTTATTTAATTTTTTTTTTTTTTTGTGTGTGTGTTTGGACAGCATTTCTTTCTTAAATTTGATTAATATGCAATAGTTTGAGTCGGATCAATCCTTCATTTGTTCCAGATACTTTGTATTACGATGCTTCGGAAAATTTTGAAGATCAAATTCAGCGAACTGCTGAACTGGAAGAGGGACAGGAAAATATCGTTTCAAATGAAAACAGTAATATTTCAACAGACACATCAATGCATATAATGCCAATTATTGCAGACGATACTGAAGGACAAGGTAAGTATAAGACTACTTCTGTTTGACTTTGTTTTCCGATTCTATTAATTCTGTCTTGCATAGAGAAATACTCAAATTACTATTTTTATGTTTTGAAATATTTTTTTCGAAAAAAAAAATTATACTTGCTAACAAAATTTGGCTGAAAGGGAAAGAGGAGTAGCATTTTCACATTCTCAACCTGACTTTTGTCTCCGATTTTGCTACTGAAGTTATTTTAGGGAATGTGGAGCAACTAAATGCACCTGAATCTGCACCTGAAACCTCACAAGCTAACCAGGATGAGTTCAGAGAAATATTAGGAGGTAACAAATTTTTTAAATTTCTAGGCTAGTTTGAAATAGAAGGAATAAAAATCCTCATAGCCTTAACTGATTGATTCTGTTGCTGTCATTCATCCCTTCTATACTTCATGAATAGTTTATCTTATTTTTTCCGGGTAATCGAGCAACACGCTTCATAAAGTTCGCTATAAAAATCCAAAAAATTTGGTTCGTTGTTCAGATATTGAAATTCCGGAAGGTGTAGATCCTGCGTTTTTGGCAGCTTTACCAGAAGATATACGTACGGAAGTGATTCGAGATCATATGAGACAGCAACGTTCGCAGCGTTTGATACAAACCTCCGCAAATCTAGAAGCAGCTGGGCAAGCAAATGGTGAAGATGGAGCGCCTGTAGTTGAACCGCTTGATCAAGAGTTTCTAAACGCACTTCCACCTGATTTGCAGGAAGAAATCTTAGCACAGCATGAGAGGACTGTGCGATTAGCTCAGGAAAGAGTGGAAAGTAACAATGCGCCGCCGGCAGGTTCGTCTTTTTTTTCTCTCTATATATATGTTACATACAGTATTAGCGGTACTGGCTGAATGAATGACTCTTTTTTCTTTTTTTTCTTTGATTTGGGTCGATTATAGACACTCCAGTTGGTGCAGATGACGCAGCTGCATTAATTGAATCGCTTCCACCAACCCTGCGAGCACAGGTGCTCGCTGATGCGGATGATACTGTCTTACAAGTTCTACCGCAGAATGTTGCAGCTGAAGCACGACGTTTGCGAGCATCTTACGAAGCACAAGTATTTTTTTTTAAACCGTTCATCATGGAACTCTTTTTCCGTTTTCTCTAGGAATTCTCAAATTAGATAAATATATTTAATTGAAGTTTATTAACAATATTCCAGCAGGTTATGCGTTTTGCCCGTATGTTGGCACCAACTCAACGCTTCCGACCTGCAAATGGTCGATCAGTTCCTGGAACAAGCGGTAGCAATACTCATGTAGGTGCGCATGCTGGATTTACTACACTTGCTTCGAAAAATGCTGCGCAGTTATTGGATCGAGATGCCATTGTTACATTATTACTCCTTTTTTTCATTGATCCAGTCCGTCTTAATACTCAACGTTTGCAGGTTATCTATTGTTGCCATTATCTCTCTGCAGATTGTTCATCATATTAGCTAAATGCCATTCAGGATGTTGTTCATTTGTTCATTATAAGTATCATTAGTAAGCTATTGAATTCGGTAGAGGTTCATATGCTATCGATAGACTTGAAAAAGACATTTTTAATTCATTTCAGAAGTTAATCAAAAGCCTTTGCGTACAAAGTGTAACATGTGATTTTATAATTTGGTGCTTAATTGCTCTGCTTGACAAAGTAGACGAAGATGCTGTTCAGTATGAAGATTTTGCGGGCACAGTGTCTGGCTGGTTAGATCAGATATGTGTGCACAGTGGTATTGGGCAACATGAACAAGCAGTCAAATTCTTCAAGAGTACTCATATAGGTTGAAGTTTTAATCCAGTTGCTTGTATAGTGGTAGTAAAAGCATGAATATGAAATAATGACTCCGCATAGTTGACTTAATATGTCGAATTTCGCTCAGTTCATTTTGAGGTCTTTATGAAGTTCTTAATGCGTTGCAGTTGCAGTTGCTTTACATCCGGCAATCTTAGCAACAGTCTGTCGTCTTGTACTGGATACACTAATTAATCTTGCAAGAACTTATCCGGGTCATTTTCTTCCTGCGAAATTACGTACATCAGGTTCTCTTTCCAATGCTGCATTGCATACGCCACCATTCTCGCAGTTTTGGGCTATCGTTCACGGGTAAGTTATTGTCATGAAGAATATCTTCATTTTTTTTTTTCCACTTTCGATTATGTTTATTTTATTTATTCTGCATTAATTCATCATTTCTTCCCATTCCGTAGTTTTTTTTTTTCTTTTTTTTTTTTTTTTTACTTGGGAAACTGCATTCGAGAATGCATCTTGATTATACTTTCTGAATACATTTTAAATTTGGGAGTCCTGCATGAAATCGTTGTTGATTTTATATGGTTACTAGGAACAATCAGGAAAGTTCCTTTAAAGCACTTTAAAAAGAATTTAAATTGTTTCCTTATCATCTTAATATTTTTAGTTTGTCGAAAGCTGATATATCATCCCGTTGTACGCATCGACACGGTTCATCGCTAGAAACAGCTTTGGGACCGGGTGGCGTTAACGCGAGCATGGCTGCTTTATCACTTGAAGATAGTGCTGTTGGTGTATTGATGGAGCACATCAGACGTCCAGTTATTCTCTCCTCGTCGATATTGCAGGATAAGTTGCTTCGCCTTATATGTACGGTCAGTTATTTGTTATTTTTTTTTTAGAGGAAAGACGATTTAATTTCTCGAGATGATGGAAGATGCTTCGTAATTCCCATTCAGAATTATCAGCATTTAACTTTTTCAGATCGTCCAGACTTTACCGGCTGAAACTGTCACGAAAATGTCGATTGATTCGACAGCAGAAAAACCTCCACTTACTCAGCAACTCGAATACATTGTTTTGGTTCGTTTTAATTTTTTATCTTCGACTCCGTATTGTATGTAGCGGTCTATCTTAATTTAAATTTTCAGGCCTTGACAGAAGGTGAATGTTCAGAAGAAGGTTTAGCTGATGGGCGAATCTTACTATTGGAATTGATCCGTGCTCTCACTCCATCCACGAAATCTTTCATAATGTCTCTCCTTATAAGTGCTGCTGAACGTTTAGGAGCTCGACTTTTACCACATATCGAGAGACTTGAGGAAGAACTGAAAGAACTGCCCAGTGAAGGAAATTCTTCATCATCTTTTGAGCAACAACCATCGGGCTCAAAAGTTGCACTTAATCGGTTAGACTTCTCCTTAAATCAATATATCATAACAGAAACGATAGTTTCTTGTCGGTCTTTCCCGGTCGATACCTAAAAAGTCATGATCTGAGCTTATAAATTTTGCCATTTTATGTTTTGATCCAGGCAGTTGAAATCTAATTCATGTCTTAAATAGTGATGTTGAGTACATGAATTTCCATTATAGTTATGACGAATCAATAATTGTGATCAGTGGAATATTGAATTCACGGGCAGTTATGAATGCATCAGGCTGTTATGAACTACAATTACCAGCGATGAGAGCACTTACTGACAAAAATGGCATCCAAAACGTATTTCTAAGAACGCTGCAAACAATCATGAAAATAAGGGAAGTGTTGCAATCGCATGCAAGATGTGTTGAAGTTGACGTGATTATTGACACTACAGTTGAGCGAGATAATGAACGTGTAGCGGAGGAGGTAAACCAAGATATTGTCGAAGAATATAAAAGAAAGAACATTGTCGAGGTGAGACTTGTAATTTCTTTTTTCTTTTTGAATTCATTATACCTAATTTTTTGTATTCTGTACTTGCATCAAACCTCTGTACGTTCTGTTTCTATTTTTTGCCTAAATTTGGATTAAATTTTTTGTTTTTAATGATAGTTTTTCTTTTCTATTCAATTCTTTATGCATTTCTGTAATGTTCATAACGTCTTTCGACGATAGTTATTTACAGATACATTCTGTTTACTGTATTTATTTCTAATGTTTTAGAAAGAAGAAAGCATGAGCGTATTATTGAATACGTTGGAACCATTGTGGGAACTTGTATCAAGATGTCTAAAACGTCTTACAAATGCAGATGCTCATGCAGCTTTAGCTCTTCAACCAAGCGCTGAAGCCTTTTTTCTGGTGTATGGGTCGGAATTGTCTTCTGTTGATCCAAGCAAACTACATGAGCATCCAGATGCTCAGAAACTTCTTCATTTTGCAGGTATATTACAGTTATATGCATCCATCTGTGTATAATGTATCTATCTGGGAGATTCGAATTCTGGGATTTGACTATATCACTTTCTTTCTGAGTAACCATTTGAATACTGTTTCATCTCTATGCTTTTCTTTTTTCCAAGCAGTTGTGAAATGAATTTTATTGAATGTTCATAGCATGCCAACCAAACTTATTTAATTTCGTATTCAATCTTTATTACAAATATTCAGTCATTTGTTACAAATAACGATATTCACTGCTGAATTATTTTCAGAGAAGCATCGGAATATGTTGAATCAGGTTCTGAGACAAAGTGGCGGTAGTTTAACAGATGGCCCATTCGCAGTACTAACTCAAATGCCGAAATTGCTGGACTTTGATGTCAAGCGCATCTATTTCCGGAAACAGATGCAGAAAATCGATGAACGTGTTAGGTTTGCGTTTTAATCAATTGCTTTAATTTTCATTCGGAATATTATTGTTTGCTTGAAATTAGTATTTACTTTGTACGCTAAATCGAGGAAGATTTTATAATCAATTTTTGTTATAGAGGTGAAGACGTAGCGGTGCGGATTCGTCGCAGTCATTTATTCAGCGATAGTTTTCGGGAATTATTTAGACTGCGTACTCCGGAATGGAAAGCAAGATTTTACATCATCTTCGAGGGTGAAGAAGGACAGGATGCTGGTGGATTATTGCGTGAATGGTTTTCAATAATCACACGGGAAATTTTCAATCCTAATTATGCACTCTTTATAACTTCTCCCGGAGATCGTGTAACATATATGATCAATAAGACTTCGTACATTAATCCGGAACATTTGGAATATTTCAAGGTTTTCTTGCATTTCTATTTTCTATGGTTGTAGCTTAAATTCGATCCTGAGAAATGGGTTGTAACTTAAATTGGCTCCTTGGCTTTTTCTGAAAAATCTTTCGCTCTTCAATTACCATTTCCTTGTTTCGATATATTTTGGATGGTTCCTCCCTATAAAATCTGAAGTAATCTTCCTTTTCAGTTTGTTGGAAGAATAATAGCAAAAGCAATATATGAAAACAAATTGTTGGAATGTTATTTTACTCGAGCATTTTATAAGCACATTCTAAGTGTTCCTGTTCGGGCACAGGATTTAGAGTCAGAGGTATTGTTTTCTTTTGCCGAACAAAAGATGAAGCACGGTTTTTTGTAGGGTGAAGGAGTGAGGTAGTTTTCGATGTAAGAGGATGCTAGAAGAATTATTAAGAGAAGTTTTTTAATCTAAAACATCATCAACAAGCCATCCTGGAAATTGCTTCCCAGTAAAGGTATATTTCAGGACCCTAGTTTCTACAAGTCATTGGAATTTTTGCTCAATAATCCGATCGAAGATCTTGGTACTGAACTTACATTTAGTTTGGAAGTGGAGGAATTCGGAGTGAGGAAAATGCGCATGCTGAAAGAAAATGGATCGTCCATTCCAGTTACTGATGAGAATAAGGAAGAATATGTGAAACTCGTTTGTCAGATGAAAATGACTGGTTTGTTTTGCATTTACAGATTTAATCGTTTATAATTTATTGATGTTAATATGCATTTCAGGTTGTTAGTGGCGCTTGTAAATAATGTAAGCAAATGAAAACACACTTTAAACAGTTTGCTGTAGTATGATGCATAGCAGTTATTTCCTTTTAGGCTCTATCAATCAACAGTTGAAAGCATTTTTGGAAGGCTTTTATGAAATAATTCCCAAGCATCTGATATCAATTTTTAATGAACAAGAATTAGAGTTATTGATAAGTGGACTTCCTAATGTTGATATCGATGATCTCTATGCCAATACAGAGTACAAGACATACACTAAATCCTCTTCTCAGGTAAGTAGATTATCTTTTCTTCTCTCAAATTTCCAAGTTCTTTTAGTAATGAGAAGTAATTAATTGAAGACATAAAAATTAATGATCTTCTATCGTGAAAAAATGAAATCAAGGGTCATGCGAGACCACTGAAATCTCGTAAACGCTGGTAGATGGGCATATATTTGACCATAATCAAGTTCTTATGCTCGTAAATAACGCATTATTAATTTGATCCATTTGTTATTATGTATCATTCTATCATTGCAGATACAATGGTTCTGGAAAGCATTACGTTCTTTTGAACAGGAAGATCGTGCAAAGTTTCTACAATTCGTTACTGGTACCAGCAAAGTTCCCCTGCAAGGTTTTGCTGCGCTTGAGGGTATGAATGGTACACAGAAATTTTCCATTCATTTGGATTCGCGATCTTCAGATCGACTACCAACAGCGCATACATGGTATTTGCATTTTTATTGAGCCGTTGAAGGTTTTCGTGAATTTTCATTATCCTTTCATTCATTTATGTTAAATCATTGTTACAGTTTCAATCAACTGGATCTTCCGCAATATGAAACATATGACAAGCTTCGGGATATGTTGTTGTTAGCCGTACGTGAATGTACCGAGGGATTTGGTTTCGCTTAAAAGGATGATTGATTATTGTTTATTAAAAATGTGCATCTTTCCTTACTGTACTGATGTCTTTCTACTATGGTCACTGTTATCGTTATCTAAATTCACATTTCATAAACTTTATTTTAAAATGGTTTTCCTCCCGAGCTATTTTAGGAATTCTTTTCATTTCTTTTTTAAAATAGATTCAAGTGTATGAAGATGATAAAATTGTTAGTATGAAGACAGTAATTGCAGTATCGCGCATTACTTTTTTTCTTATATCAGTCTCTGTGACTTCAGGCCAAACTATTGTTATCTATCATAAATAACGGTTTTTCCTGATCTTCTGTGTTGTGCGTCTTTTCAAGGGCTGCCTTTCCGCGATTATGCAGATTTTCCCAAATTTTAGTTTTTTGGTTGTACGTAAGATTGATTGATTGTTTTTGGCACCGTGCAAGAGATTTCACTATTTAATCCACGTTGTATCTCTGCGCGCGTATGTATGAATTCCGAACTGTATATACCTCATTTAGAGTGGTGACAAAAAGAGATTAAATGTTGGTGCCTTTTTTTAAAGAAATACCACTCCAAATGTATGTGCATAATTGAATGTATTTCTTTTTCTTTTTTTTTTTTTTCATTCATTTACAGTTTTCTTTTTTCGTTTATTTACTATGAATGTAGGGATAGTGATGTTGGAGCTGATAAGTTTTTGGACATTTATTCAGGCAATGCTATCGATTTTCTGGATTTGTCATCTAAAAGAAAATCTTGAATTGATTGGATTATTTTTTGTCCCGAATGTATGCCTTGGTATATATATTTGCTACTCGAGAATTTCTATATACTGTTTTTTTGAGGAAAAGATGGCGTTCATGTGCGTTGGAAGAAGGAGACTGTATTTTGCGTGGATTTTAAAAGTAAAGGAATTATTAAGATTGTATTTATATTCGAACTTTATAATTGTCAATTTACGGATTTCTTATCCAATACAGTTCATTGCTATTTATAGACCTTGCGGCACTTAATCATTTCCTTTCCACTATTTTATTTCGATAAACTGAATAGGGACTTTTCTTTTATCAAAATTGCCATTATTTGAGACAACTGTGAAATTGTAAGCCGTCAAGATCACAGATTTCGTTCGTTTCCAATGTTTTGAATTTAGGCTGATGCAGATCACGGGTGTTCCGTGTTATCTTGGATTCATTTCAGAGCGCCATGCTCATTGAAGAATTACTCTCCACTCGTCGAGTGAGCATATAAACAGGTTTGCATAAGACAAGGTTACTGATTTCCAGATAACTATATTTCTACAATATAACTCCTTGATCGTACCTTGATTAATTAAATGGACTGTAAGGAAGTTTCGTCATGTCTTTTACTTCCTTTCATGGTAAGTGTTCTGTCTGAGATCATTGGAGTTTATGGATTTCATCCTTCCTTTATAAAGGATCATCCGTGCTGTGTGATCAGTGCATATGTTGAGTTGAATTAGTGAAGCATGGAGAAATGGAAACTTTCAGATAGTAACTATGTTACCGCATGCCGGTCTGATTGCTATTGGACGGGTTATTCAGCGTCGGTTTTCACTTTTTTTACGACATCGTTTTATTTCAATTCCAACGGTTACCAGAAGAAATGTGGAGTCAGTAAGCAATAAAGAAATGAAAATGAGTCAAAGCAAGTCGATTTTGGAAAAAGTTATCATGAAAGAATCGCAGACTACAGTGGAGAAAGGTATTTCTGTACGAAATCTAATTATGTAGTTTAAACTATTCCAGTATCACTGAATTTAGTAGCGGATATCCGATTGGTTTCCTTGCTATACAGACCACATTTTCTACCGTTAAGCAAACTCTTCTTGGTGACAGGTGATTATTGATACCTTAATTTGTCTAATCCCCGGCTAACTTGAAATATTTTTGTATTAATTTGTTTAAAATTCCAGTGATCACATGCCTGCTGTACGTTAACATTACCTAAATGTTGAAATTCTTGCATCACGATGAGATATTCTAGTTAAATTCTAGAGTAAGTAGGGTCTGTCTCTTCCTTTTTTTTTTTTTTTTTTTTTTTTTTTCTTAAATTAAAAATTGAAATATTGTTAGAGAATAAACTGAGATTTGTGAATTAAATCATGGATTATTTTCGGATTTCAGTGAAAGAAAAGGCAACCAATGCGTATCTGTACGTGGCATATGTAGTGTCAATGGTTGTCATGGGAGGTATGGCATATTTACTGTATGAAGAAATGCTCTCACCCGGAGCACCACAAACGGTATTTTCAAAGGCATTATTCTTAATCAAAAAAGATCCGGAATGTCACAAATTATTAGGTGATTCAATTATGGGATATGTGGAAGGACGTGGACGAATGAAGCAAGTTCCGCATCACATTTATAAAAAAGTAAAATTTGTAGTTTTTTAAGATTTGAATTGTGAAATTATTTTTGATTTCATTTATTTATATCTGATATTTCTTTCAGTGCTCTCCTTTTCATGTTTGCGATCAGAAATTAATTTGTTATAGGATGGAAAAGATAGGACACGCATAATGTTTAACGTGAAAGGTACTCAACGTGAAGGTATTGCAACATGTGAAATGGAAAAGAATAACGGGACCTGGGAATGGCGTTTTCTTATCGTTTCATCCGCTGATCTTATTCCAGAATATGTTGTTCTGATAGATAATCGTTGAAAATCATCTTTGCATCTTAGGTAGCAATTTTAATCCATTGTTTTTTTCCATCGATGAGGGAATTTCACACGACGAAAATCTTATCCATTTTGATACAAATGGCGCTATCTGTTCAAGTTTGTTGTACATAACCCATTGGCTAATATTTCCACATAGGATATAATCTACCTGTTCAGGTCGAAGAATCAAGTAATCCGAACTAATAAAAACCGGACTGAGCAAATCCGAACAAAAACCAGATTAGCGGATATAAAACCAGTTTGACTGGAGATATTTGATCTCTTTTCAGCAACCCACGCATTCCATTAGCCACGCATACAACCTCGCGTTGAATGACTAAAATGACATTTTGAGCGAATACACCTGCTCCTCTTCTGATAAGATCATTTCGAATGTACGAACAGAAAGTATGAAAGGCAATTTTTTATCCTCCTAAAATTTGGCACTCATCTTAACGACAGAAGTATCCAAGACACTAAAATCCATCAAATGGAACAACCGATACACTACTTCCTAGAATTTCTGGAATGAATAAGAAAAAGTTACACTTACGGTAACTGTGAAAACGAGAAAGACTAAAAATTATCAGATAATTGGAAAGTAAAATAAAGCATCCCTAGCTTACTTTTCAGGTTATTGAGATTTATTAATGAAATGACAGGCTACAATCAGGAATTCGAGGATTTGTCTTGTAAAATTAAATTTCAATTATATTAATGATTAACAATGCTATATTTTCTAAAATAATCCATGGTAACTAAAAACTGCTTGCATTAAATCAATTGTCCTGAAATGATACTGCCATAAGTACATAAGAATATATAAAAAAGAAAGCATATTACCCTTATATTTCGTCCATCTTAAAATCATGTGAAATATACTCCATGAAAATGACGAAAAAGTACACAAAAAAGTTACTAAAAAATATACAGAGAACAAAACGAAATAGGAAATATTTGTTAGTAACATGCTGACGATAAAACTGTCATTATGGTATAGCAGAAGTAACAACCAATGATAATTAACGCAAAATTTTGTGTTTTTAAGCATCCATTGATCGCTGCTTCTGTAATAGAATTCATTTTATTCTTCTTCAATAGGCTACTCACTAGTAACCACTTTTGTATTAATCGCGCAATCCCAATCGAGTATTGATGCTATCCAAATATGCATGATGTAGTCGTGTTACAAAGCCATCATCCTGAAAAAAAGTCATATAGCTTAGCAGTTCCTAAGTACTTAATAACTTTTTAAGGAAAGTCGCATAATTTTTTCGAATAATACAGTCATCACTAAAACGCTTCTGAAATGTCCACAATATCATTAAGTGTTGAAGCAAAGCTAGATGACTAGTTAATCTTCGCGGCTTCATATTACGAGTAAATTTGACCTCATGTGATGAAACGATAAAACTACTCATCCTTTTCAAAGAAACAGGCAGTGTTGCAAAATTTCATAAACATATTATTAAAAGAACTGAACAGACTGAAGCAATGAAATAAACCTTCAATAAATGTTTTAATGCCACCAATAACTGATCCTTTGTAAGGGAAGCAACTTGAGAAATATCATTCTTTGATGTGCCATCGTGCTCATTTCCGCCCTTCGATCGCGGCTGAAAAAAAAACGTAGACCTCAAAATGACATTAAAATTAACAAAAATTATGTCTTCAAATTCCAGTCTATTCGTACCTTCTCAACATCCTTCAAACTGGAAGATGCGGCACAAAGAGAGAGATTATTCACTAAATTCGATATGTCATCTTCGTTTTCTTCTGATGTTGATACACGCTTCCTAAAAAATGATCCAGTTCCAGAAGGAGCGTAATTTTATAAAAAATGTAAAAATCGATACCACAAGCTATTACTTCTTAATGGCAGATGTCTCTATGAATGTCCGACTGCCATCCGGAGGGTCATTTAAAAAAAAAAAAAAGTTTCCTAAGTAATCGTAGCACCTGGGAACTAAAAATCCGCTGCGAATTAAAGTTTATTACTTCGTAAAAACACCTTACATCAGCAGCAACCAGCATTATGGCAGTAAGTCTGATAATATTTCGAAAACCACATCAAAAAATTACCCCATCACTTTCGCAAGCGATTTATTTTTTGTCGATACCATATCACCTTCGCCCTTAGCACCTCGGAGAATAAGCTGTCTTTCAATCTCATCTGCATTCAAAGCACCTCTAATCGGCACATCCGGTAATTTGACGGTTGTCTGTTGCGAAAGCAGCTGCTGCAGCAAAGCCGGCATCTGATCCAGTTTTTTACAGCAGCTATCTTTAATAACATGGGTAAAACATGAAAAGAAACAAATAAATAGCGCAAATTCTCCAAATTACGATGAATAATTTAGAAAGAGCCGATTCAACACCAAGAGCACTAAGACGAAATCGTACTGTCCAATACCATTGAAGTGAGGATAAGGAACTCAACAAACTAAGCAACTGTTGCTGATGTACAGTACTTGATTCTCAATCTTTTGCTCGTCATCTGATCTCCACAATAAACAATAAAGTAAGTGGAAAATGTTAAGTATATTGAAGCGCATAACTGGTCTAGAAAAACAGATTATAAAAACTGATGCCCCATTACAAAAGCTATATATATGTAATTATTGTCAACATTATCATTACCGACTTTTTCTTTTTAAATTGATCTAACATTTACAAGAAATATTAACTAGATACAATCAATTAGCTTCACCTCTCCCTGCGGCAGTATTTGAATGCGCACTATATCCATTTTGCGAACTAACTGACACTGCTCTTTTCTGATTGTTGATATTGGCAGATGTCGATGGACTTGAACCAGAAGCAAGCTTGACAAGCAATTTATATAAACGCGTACAATCCTCTTCTTCAAAGAACCAGAAACCCCTTATCTCACCTTCTATAAACAAATTTTGGGTTAGAAAAATGGAAACGCAAAGTACAGTTAACAAAAAAACATCACGCTTTCGAAATGAAAATTCATAAGTAACCGTTGTGTGCATTGCATGAAATTTAATATCTAGTGCAGACATACCTTGAGTATTCATGAACAAATATGGAGTTTCAAGGAAGAATCGCAAGGGAGATGTGATCGGTTCGATATGATCTTCGAGAGATTGACGATTTGCAATCATTAATGAGTGTAAAGGCTTATCAGCTCGTTTGTACAGAAATAACGGACCTTCGATCGCGGTTTTCACCCACTGCGTCCTGCATTTATCAAATTGGTACAGCGCCGCATGCACAGCCTACAAAATCAATTATTTTGAATTTTTCTTTTATGAGAACAAATGAAAAACAAAAGTACTGTTGGCAATGCTACTTGGCTTTCTAGTGCTTAGAAGTCTAAGTCTAAAATAAATCTCAGACTAAAAATGGATCTATACTTTCCAGAAAATTATTTCTAGAACTAGTTGTAATTTCATCCAATACAACAAAATTCAATTAAAATTAGATCACACAAAACAGGATCCAAGAAATAATATTTATTGAAAATTTCTGAAATGATTGCAAACTATACTGATCAAAATGCAAATAAGAGAGGAAAAAAAAATGTAAATTGATAAAATTCGTAAACCTTGTCCACAATTGCTACAGCACATGGATCCAGTCGTTGTATTGATTTGAGATTCATTTCATCGATTGAAACAGGTCTCTTTTTAACAAGCATGGCATCACCCATTTTTTTCCTGGAATAATAGAGAACAATTAATAGCCCTTGTCAGATAAGCAGAACTAGCAGCCTTTTAACTCAATATGTATATCCGTTTGCTCTAGAGATAGAGTACCTGAAGCATTCTAACGTTTTTTTTTTTTTTTATTTTTTATCAAAAAATCTGAAGTAGCAGCCTTTTAACTCAATATGTATTAAACACTTATCAATGGAGAATCTGTATATTACCGAATCTTGTTTCTGTTACCTGAAATCCCTTATCCAACTCATCGATTTTAATTTTTGACAACAAGCAAAACTTGATCACAAAATAACTGCACTCCTCTTGTATATTAACCCTATCAGTCGTACTATTTGTGACGAGCAGTATTTATATGTACATTCTACATCATGTAATGTTCGAAATTTGATAAGCAATCGTATGAGACATGATCGTCATAAACAATTAATAGATGATGAACAAACCAATATCTACGATTTCTCAAGATATGGATGTAATGGGTTGACCTCCTATACACCACAAAATTCTAGAACGCACAATACGATTCTAGTAAGCAGTACGGTGCGAAGCCTGAAATGAAAATAAATGCAATTTGCTTTAAATTACGCAGGTAAAAGTAATGCCATAGAAATACGTGGACTACAACTGATTTATTAATCAATGTAGCATTATCTTGTAATAATGCGACAACATGGTGGGTAAGTAAGAACAAGAAGCTTCTGAAACAATCTATGTCGTCAGCCATTATTCATTGGTTAAGACACCTACAAATTTGAAAAAAAAAAAAGAAAAATTTCTGAGAAACGACATTTTTAGAAAAATATAGACAATATAACGAATATTTCAGAAGATATCATAAGAGATTTTTCTTTGTAATCCATACTAAAACTATTCATTTTACTCATTTTCATAACTTTTTTTTTCTTTTGTATCTTGAGCTGAATCCAAAATTTTTGGCAACATTCCCAATGAGCTAAATTTTTAGGACTGCCAGAAACTAAGATTCTTTACTATCTCACAAATTATAAGAGATAATTCAGGAACAAAGTTGAGAATTATCTATAAATTCACTTGGATTTCAATCCATACGTTCAAGATTCTTTATTTTCTCTCTCTACACCTCACCATTTCATAAATCATCAAGAATGAGATCTATAAATTGACGGAATTTCAACGAATACATTTGAGACTCGCATTTCTTTCTCTCATCCAATTTTTCTTAATACTCGTTTTAAACGTATCACAATGAATAATGGAAGAACTGAGATTACCACCCGGCACACACCAGATCACTTCCATCTAGGGGAATAACAACCCGGGGAATAACATCATCTAATTCTAACCTGCCAGAACGCACCCAACCGCTCACCAACACATTCGCGCAACTGATTAATAGATATTAGTTTGAGCCTGATAAATATAACTCCTCTGCTCTTATGATTAGGCCTAGCATGAAATGAGCTTATCCCAAAAATATGATACTGCTACAAGTGGGCTGCATAAAATGAAGACAAAATTCTGATCTTGATTATCGGATTGAATCCTTTTGCTCGATTAATTAAGTTTTTAAATTTAACCTTTTGACATTTTTAGTCAACATAATTCTCGTCGGTCATAACTTGATATGTGTATCGCCCAATTTGTCCTCTGTTTTTTCGGAATTTTTAGGAAAACTAACTTTGATAGCTCATTACAGTATGTAAACTGGTTACGGTTGTTTATGTATATATTTGTAACACACATATCTATCATATACCTTGTGGATCTATCTAGTAATCTTCCAAACATATCTATTTAAATCGCCATAAATGACCACAGGACATTTTACGGTTGACCGTTCGCGCCTAATTTATGAAATTAGAGCGGCATTGAGCTGTTTGAATTCTATATGCATTGATACGCTCTTCGTCTCATAAGTTTATCGAATCTTATCACCTCTATGTTAAGATTGAAAATTATTCCACATTTCGATAAATTTTCAATAATATTGAACAGCTCATCATGTTTACTTCTGCGAGCCTTCTAACTTGATTATGTATGATTTCCTTGAACTTTAAGTACTATTACTAAGTAAGAAATAGAATGAAAATACCACATTTTTTTTTTCTTGTCCCACACAAAATATTGATAAAACAGTTAAATTAAATAGATCAAATGACATTCTACTTTGAAAAATTCACAACTCAATTGCGTTCAAATTGTATGTATACTAGTCATGTGAGACATCGTTGGAAATGGTGGCATAACTTTTTCAAGATTCATTGCGCTTTAATGAAATACCAAATAAATTAGTGTAACAAAATAGAATGAAAGAAATTTCTATTTCTGAAGATTTATAGAAAATCAAGACGGAGGAAGCCTCGAATCACAGAAGCACTGAGTTGTCTCCTTGTAACATCAAAGACAATAACGCCGTCGATGATGTAACAACGGAGAGCACGACTAAGATACATTTGATGGAATCGAATTCAACAGCTGCTAACGAAAGGCTTTCGAAAAATAGCCAGTAAGTTTATTTAGACTGTTAACTTTTGGACAAGTAATGATGCGAAACTAAGAAAGTGTTTTGGATAAGACACTTTCCGTTAGCAGTTATATTCCATTATGTGGCTTTCCCTTCTTGTATTTGCTTATTACCATCTCATTGGCTTGGCTAGTTATTATAGAAGAGCAAGTGATTTAAATTGGTCTATATTTGTATTTATGGTCAGTTTGTTGTGAAAGATTACCTAAATTCTCTGTTCTTGTGTTCTATTTTGATACATTGGTAATGTGGATAGCAATATGAATTAAACAGTTTTATTTATATAAGTATGACAGTTATTTATAATTATCTTTTCAGAGTATTCATGGAATCGCTTATTCCTGTCATCAATAAATTGCAAGAGGTTTTTTCTGCAATTGGCACTCGTGAGGCAGAAATACAGTTGCCGCAGATTGTCGTCGTTGGTTCACAGGTTCAGTGCTTCAGATTATTGATTTGAGTCGGAGTTTCTTAACTTTAATTTTCACTGTTGTATTGATTTCGTGATAGCACTATTTACTTTTTGCAGAGTGCAGGCAAGAGTTCTGTCTTAGAAGGTATTGTCGGTCGGGATTTCCTACCTCGTGGGACTGGTATTGTTACCAGACGACCATTGATTTTGCAGCTAGTCAACATACTTACGGATGATAAAGAAGCTAGAATTACTGATAAAGGTACGTTTTGACTTTTTCCAATGCACTCTAATTTGTTTTAACATTGATTATCGTCAAAATTTCTAATGCATTTCTTCATTTGTTAAAAAGAATAATATCAGGTATAATAATACATGCAACTGAGTGGGCTGTGTTTGGTCACTTGAAAGAAAGGATTTTCACAGATTTCGATGAAGTAAGGCAAGAAATCGAACTTGAAACAGAGAAAATTACAGGAAAAAACAAAGTAAGTGAAATTTTATTTGGCCTTAAACTAGTAATGGTCACTATCGATATAATTCCTCATGTATCAACAAGTTTATGGATTTTTTGCAGGGAATATCGGGAATACCAATCCATCTTAAAATTTGTTCACCTAATGTAGTGAATTTAACGCTCATAGATTTACCCGGAATGACGAAAGTGCCAGTGGGTGATCAGCCTACAGATATTGAAGTGCGGATAAGTCATAAATTTCTTTTTTTTTTTCTGCATTTGAAACAACTAATAGTAACGGTGACGCCAACTGTTTTTCGATTAAGGCAAAGTGATGTGATTTGAAATCCCAATCCTCTTTTGCATTCATGTTTTCACTTGATAGATTTTTCTGTATTCACAAGACCGACAAAGTACTTAGCTGTAATATTGTCTCCAAGCAAGTGGAAATGGTTTAAATATAAATGAAATTTTAAATTTCAGTTTCCGTTGTTGGTTAATTTTTTCAAGATAATGGAAATTTTTAGGTTCAAGTTCGGGATTTAATTATGAATTATATAGGGAATCCAAATTCTATTATTCTTGCCGTGACACCAGCAAATCAGGATTTTGCTACTTCAGAACCGTTGAAATTAGCAAGAGAAGTTGATCCGGAAGGTGATGCTTTGTTTTGTTTATTTTCGCATCACTGTTATGTAAAGTCAATTCTGGAGTGCTAGGGAATTCATCAGTTGTTCTTTCTGTTTTTAACAGAGTTGAATTGTAGGTTGTCGGACACTTGCTGTACTCACTAAACTTGACCTGATGGATCATGGCACTGATGCCATGGAAGTTCTTCTCGGACGTGTTGTTCCAGTGAAGCTTGGCATTATAGGAGTTGTGAATAGGTTGCTGATTTTATATTCTCTATTGTTAAATTGTTTTCGTTCTTGTAGTATGATAGTTTATCAGATACTAAAAAAACAAATAGCATGTTTTAGATCACAAGCGGATATCATGAATAAAAAACCAATCGATGATTGCTTACGTGATGAGCAGTCATTTCTGCAGCGAAAATATCCCACATTAGCAAGCAGAAATGGAATTCCATACTTATCGAAAACACTCAATAGAGTAATTTCCAATTCAGCTTGAGTTTTCTGTTAAATTTTTGTGTAAACTTCATTAATTTGTACTAAGATTTTTGCAGCATTAAGAAATTAACGCTTAGCAAGCATTGCAGCATAATGGTTACGAGAATTTTTTTCATTAGAAAGATTAGGATTTATTCTTGTTTTATTTAAAGCTCATGATTATTAGGAGTGTTGTTACGAAAAGTAACTTTTTTCAATCATTCATATTCAGTAGGAGGAATAGTATGCGATTTTTGGTGTGATTTGTTAATTTGGCTCACCTATTTTCCCAATTCCAGAGGCAACTTCTGTCTCCTTTGAATGGTAGAAGTATCACTTATATATTATACATTTTTTAGGATTAAAATTAGTATGATGTTATCATTTATGCGAGAGAATGATTTTTTTTTTTCAGCTGTTAATGCACCATATACGAGAATGTCTTCCACAGTTGAAAATGCGAGTAAATGTCCTAATAGCGCAGTGCCAAACACTGCTCAACTCATATGGAGAGCCTGTGCAGGATTATGGAAGCACTTTGCTTCAAATTATAACCCGTTTTGCAACTGCATACACCACCACTATTGAAGGCACATCGAGGAATATCGAAACCTCGGAGCTGTTAGTTTTTCTGTTTGTCTTTTCTTGTATATTCAGTTAGATATATATAACTGTTAGAATTCTTTAATATTGTTTTTTTAATTTTTAATATTGCAGGTGTGGTGGAGCACGCATATGTTATATCTTCCATGAAACATTTGGTCGAGTTCTAGAATCAATTGATCCATTGGGTGATTTAACGCAACTTGATATTTTAACAGCAATACGTAATGCAACGGTAAAATCATAATTTTTGAAGGGAAGAAAATAAACATTATCATAATTTTTTTCTTGGGTTTAAAATGACGTACCATTAAAACTAATTTTATAGGGTCCTCGACCGGCTCTTTTTGTACCGGAAGTGAGTTTTGAATTATTGGTAAAAAAACAAATTCGACGACTGGAAGAGCCCAGTCTGCGTTGCGTGGAACTTGTGCATGAAGAATTGCAACGAATTGTACAGCACTGTGGCATTCATACCCAGGTTTAATTATTTTGATATCTTTCATCTTTTCAGATCGTAATCAAAAACAAAGTCGGAAAGAAAATCGGATTCTATTTTTCAAATCGATTTTAAAATCATGTTCGAAATTTCTTTCTTGGTGATGACTTATCTCCCACCTCGGTACCATCTTACTGCTGATAACGCAGCAGTTTGGTAATGTCTGGGACGATTGGATATTTTTTTGATAAACTCCAAGTAGGCCAAAAAAATACTGTATCAGTCAATAGACAGACTAAGACTACATCTTTTGAATAATTTAACCAGCTAGTAATTGGAATGAAATGTTTAGGGCATATAGTAAAAAAAATAAGGCTATTGCAGAAGGTCGAAAATAACCATATTTGACTTAGTTGTACATCACTGGTAAATGTAGAGCGTATGATCGAAAATATGGCAAGTTTGTTTTTAATAATAAAGAGACAGGTGTTGAAGTATTCCTCGAATGGTCGTTATAAACTAGTTATCAAATAAGGATTTATCTCTCCCGATTGCCGTAGCTTTTCTCATTTTCAGCAGGAAATGCAGCGGTTTCCTCGTTTGTACGACAAAATAAATGAAGTAGTAAGCAATGTCCTGAAAAGTCGTTTAAAGCCAACAAATGAAATTGTTGAAAATTTGGTCGCAATTGAGCTTGCATATATCAATACGAAGCATCCAGAATTCGCTGATGCATCACTTGGCAATCTGTTAAAGGTTTACATTTTTTTACTTTCAATCATCTGCAAGAAAATGGGTTGGGAAAATGTGCTATCTTCATCAAACTTTTCTATAATTTAGTTTATTACAAGTTGGCTTTCCTTATAAAGATATCGTAATGTGCAGAAATATGCATTTATCAACAGAAAAAGCATTTCAATTGTTGCGTTATTAGTTTGGAAATTACATGTCACGTATGAAGTTTCTTTCTGATGACATTTTTCAGCTCACCTTTCTGAAAAATTC
Organism: Onchocerca lupi; assembly: GCA_028564675.1. Lineage (NCBI taxonomy): Eukaryota > Metazoa > Nematoda > Chromadorea > Rhabditida > Onchocercidae > Onchocerca > Onchocerca lupi. The sequence goes on from JAOVVO010000443.1 coordinate 42,749, forward strand.
CATATGTCGAATTTGAGTTTAACCATTTGTCAAATTATATTTCTTGCTCATTTATTAGGAAAGATTTGCTCAACTGAGATAATTCAGGAGCACGTATGTGTCGACGATGATTCGAAACGATCAATTAAACGCGTTCCTCAAACTGAATCACCATTGCATAAAGTGCACGAGAATTCTGCGGTATTTTAATTTTGCATAAAATTGTAGATCTTTTACGATTTTTTCACAGTACAGTCTTCTATCCACTTCTCTTATTTTTGCTATTTTAGACTACGGGTATGTCGTCTTCAGCTGGAAGTTCAGTCGGAACGCAGGCAAGAATTCTTAAATTATCCATGAATTATCCATTTTCTTATCTTGTTGTGTCTCTAAATCTCTACTATTCAATTATTTAAATTAGTCTTCCAAAATGAGCAAAAGAACAAATAACTTTTAAACTACGCTAAAAAAATTGATTGTATGGAAATAAAAGCGTTCGTAAGTTTCTGAACCTTATTGCTGGGAGAAGTGCAAGACAGTATTTACTCATTTGCTATTTGATTTTGCAATAATTTCATGAACAGTTATTTTATATGTTAATTAGCCCAACATAGTTATATATGAGCATTGTAGAATTCGACCGAAATTTCAAGCTTCACTGGTTGGTTTTTTGGTGGAAATACGAAAGACAAGGAGTCATTACTGTCGCGTAAGTTTCTGAAGTTTTCGGAACTATTGATATTATCTGTTGTTTTGGGATGCAAAACTTCTCAAGATGCGTAATTTTCGAAATCTTAGATGCTATTTGAAACATTTATGGCCTTACATAATTTCTGTTTTTTAAGTTGCACATTTCGCTAAATGTCTTAATCGTCACCATAGATATTAAAAAAAAAAAACATAACATACACGCAAACTACTAAGAAATAAATTATATCAAATGCCTCAAACTGCAACATCTTTCCTCAAGATATTAATACCTTTGTTGGATCACCTTTCTCACTATTACTACATTAGCATTATTATTTCAGCTGTATCAGCTCGCAAATCTGTGAGTTTTTTGCCGGAAGTACCAGAAAAAACAATTACACGAAAGTTAACCGCTCGTGAGCAAAAAGATTGCCAAATAATAGGTAAGTTTCGCGCTTCATCTGTCTTATTGTTTGATAATAGAACTTAACAGTTTAATCGGCCGACAGATTATGTCGAACGATTTGTCATCATGAATTTCTTTTCGTTAGGCCATTGCACGGTCGTACCTGAAACGCAATCATATCATCATCAGATATGTTGCATCGAATTACTAGATAGTCTTAGTAATATCTTTAAAAAGGTTCTCCACAGTTGTGACACTTCTGCAGTCAACTTCGTTGATTTCTGTATACATATCATTATTCTTTATATTGTTGGACACATCCTCATTACCAAAGTTCTGGATTAATTAGTTTTGGCTTTTGATGCTTCTCTTCTTATTTCTATGAATACACCTGTAAACATTCGATTCACTGCTACTGTTTTTCGTTAGAAAGAGTGACTGCACATTTTTGCAGAACGACTCATTCGATGTTATTTCATGATTGTCAGGAAGAATGTCCAGGATACAGTACCTAAAGCTATTATGCATTTTCTAGTGAATTATGTTCGCGTACGTCAAGTTCTTTTCTTTTGTATTTTCATGCAAAATACTTACTAATTTCCACAAATTTATCGACCTTTTGCTAGACTCTTTTTCAAGAGATAAACAAAAGTAGTACTTTGCTTATATATATTTATATTTATGTCAGAAAAAGGTGGCTAGGAAAAGGGTCTTCCCAAGAATTTTGTGTGGAGTTGAGACTAATTTCAACTTTCCAGGATAATTTACAAAGTGAGCTCGTACAGCAATTATATAAACGTGAAGTACTTGAGGAATTACTGACTGAAAGTCCAGTTATGGCTCAAAGGAGAAAGGAAGCAGCTGAGATGCTTAATGTATGTTATTTCTTCATCTAGAATTTCTTTGTACTTTCACAGCTCAACTTTTTAGATACAACAGTTGAACTAAGTATTTTTTTAGGCGCTCAATAAAGCGAGTAATATAATTGGTGAAGTTCGTGAAACCCAGATTTGGTGAGCAAATTCGTTAATTTGACGGCGTCATCATCAACTGGTGTTGTATACTGCAGACTTATATGTGGACTGTTATAGATATTGTTATTTGTATTTGATAAAAAATTTAGAAGCTTGATATTTTATATTTTCTATTCCTCCAGTTTTTATAAACCATGCGTTACTATTTGTTCGACAATACAGGTTTCAGAAGGGGCAGGATGGACTTAATTGTATATCCTGGAATTCCATGTGATTATGGGTTGATTCACTCCATTCTATGATTATAGTTTGGTTCTCGCTTTATTCATGCTCTCAGTTAACCGGTGGCAGTGCATGTGATTAGTCCAGAAGCAGTATAAACATCGAGCTTTGTTGAACTTGTTCGGCATGTGATCTCGAAATGAATCGTTGGGATAGCCAGTTATTCCAATGCTGTTCGCAACAAATAGTGATAAGAAGGGAAAGCATTAATCTGCAAGTTATTGGAAATTGCACAACAAATGTGGAGATGAAGTACTGGGATAAACTGGAAAGTTCTTAAAGTAAATCACTCTGATAATTTGATGAGAATTTTGCGCATCATTAAAGATGCAACGAGTAAGGATATAACGAATTTTTTCCCTGGTTTTTACGTCGCACAAGTGAAGTATACAAGAGCTTTACAAAGTGAAGCAAAATATAATAGTCAATACTTCCTATTCTCTTTTGATCTTGCTCAATACAGAGGATATGACCATTGTTCCGAGACTGTAAACAATAAACATCACCGAAAAAAGCGGTAAAGCGCAAAGCAGTAAAGCCTGAAATGAAAGGACCTAGTATTAAAGTGCAAGATACTCAAACTGACTTAATATCGGGTTCCCGTGCGCAGACACTCGTATTTTTGCAATTATTTTTACATTTGTATTTTTCTAATTATTTAAAGCAGGACAGCAGATGATGCTGACAGCTGAATTGAATGAAGTTTCTGCATCTAAAGATTCAGAACCTACAGCGAAGTCACAGTTGGATCGATATGGCGTTAACCTCAGTTCCAGCATAGCTTGGCTTTTCTCATCACACAAATATAATTTTGCATAACCTGAAAGCTTTCGTAATGTATTTGTAAGTCTGGAAGATGATACCAGATCTAATTTTAAAACAAAAGCAATACTGAATGGATCAATCCATCCATATGAAATAATAAACTTACCATTTTCCCCTTGCGAAGGATTGAGGAATTGCGAATCGGATATTTTCAAGTCGGTTTTATCTTTTACCCTCGATTTTTCACATAGTAAACTTAGCTGAAACGAGCACAAGGAATATATGGAGAGAATATTGGAATTTCTAGTAACTTATCATCGCATGATAATGAACCATAATAGCATTTCAAATATAGGAGCTTCAGATATTTCGACTTTTTAGAGAGAGAGGAGAAGAAAAAACTCCGAATAAATCATACCGAGAAATTTTTGTCTTCCAAGTCCCCGTACTTGATTTCCATTGCTCTTAATTGCTTCTTTAATTGTGAGATATGTTCCCGAAGTGAACTATTTGCATCTACTGCCACAGAAAGTTCATTTTCTAAATCAGCAACTCGCTGTCTCAGAACCGATGACTCTTCCTCTGGAATACATAAAAATTACTGTACTCTTGTGAATTTGGATTTCGCTATTTTTACAGATGAACTTCGTGGAAATTAAGGATTTCGTACCAGCATTAAGTAAGCTTCTTTCAACATCAGCAAGTCGTTGCAAAGCTTCACATCGTTCTTCCTGTGCTCTACGTAATGATTCTTTTGCAAGCAATTCAAATTTATTTTTGTCCACAAGCAGGTCATTCATCTGCTCTTTCACTTTTTCGCTAAGAACATTTTTCGAATACAATGCAAGCTGTCCTTCTAGCATTTCAATTCGGGATAGTAACTGGTCCTCGCTTATCAATGCCTAAAATAGTGATGCTAACAATAAGATGACTCAGTGCTATCTTCTTGCTTTAAACACTTTCAAATTTATCAAATTTCACACAGAAAATCAAATCCTTTCGGATCAAAACCAAAAATTTCTAAAATTATGCCATTTAGAAGTAAGTTATTCTATCTACTTTTCGTTCTCTCCAAAACTTAGCACTAGTAATTACCTGGCAACTTGACTCAGCCGCTTGTTCAGTAGAGGAAAGAATATTTTCCAACATTGCAAGCTTTTGTTCGAGTGCACGTTCCCGATACATTGCTTCACGCATATAATGCTGCAATTGAAAAAGCTGGTGGGAGTCAACCAGTGGAAACATCACGGAATCATTGTCGTGCGCTCTTAAATATCCACTAATTTCCATATTATCAGGAGGACAAGCTTCCTCACCATTTGAATCATAAAGACGTATCATAGCTAAGATACAACCATGAGTCACTGAAAGCATTTAATTCTATAGCAGGTTAAAAAAAAGAAGATTCCGTAACGACCAAAAAAAGAAAAAAAAAGAATGAAATTCAGAATTCTGAACCATGAGCCACTTTCATTCGGCATTATACATAGATTTGAAGCTTAAAAAAAATATAGCTGATGTAGATCGTACCTTTATTAGCATTTTCGGAAATTTCTACACCAAACTGCAATATATCACCGGAGTATATCTGTCGAGGGGAACTTTCTTCCGCACTTTTCGATAACCGATCATTGTTAACAAACGTCCCATTACTGCTTTTCGTATCTTTGAGAAGAAAACAACCTTCCTCATGCCATAAGACTGCATGATTTCTTGACAATACCTTAAATATCTATATTACCAGTGAAGAAATCTAATACCAACACCAAATATAAGAAATTGTTATAAAGCGGATTTGAAGGACATCAGAATGTAAAATCCATAAATCTCGGCGACTGTAGAGAGAGCCAAAATTTTGCAACTATTTCAAAAACTAGAACGAGGATCAAAGTAGTTTTTTCGTTAACCTTGCAATCAAAGATAGCATTATCCGAGCTGGGTTTCCATCGCGCAACTGATCGGCCAATTTTCATTGCCTCTTCTTCCGAATTTGGAACTGTAAAACGCCTTTCTTCGAATGCATGCGACTGTGAGCAAGCTGTCAGGATAGCATATGGACATCGCATTCCTGTCATATCACAGTCCTAAATCTTACGTTAATTTAATCTTATAATATCTGAATGCGATTTTATCACGCAATTATACGATATAATGATATTCAAACTTTTTAAAGTAATGTTATTAAGGATGCAAATATTGCGATAAATGAAACACTGATATTATCGACGAAGAATCAAGCTTCTCCTATGTATCTAATCGAATAAATCCACGAACTGAAACTTATATAAAGTTAAGGAGAAAATGATATGGGTGAAATCGGAAGTATGTTTTTCGCCTCTACATTATCTGATTGGAACATGATTTTTCTTCGTACAAAGAAAAATTCCCGAAGTTTCGAACTTTTTCCGATTTATTTATCAAATTAATTCATATGGATTTATCATAATAAATTTATAAAATTGGATAGAGAACAATTATAAACAATGTGTCCGTGTTTGATAATTGACAAATTTTGAAATTCCGAACAGAAAGGATTCGACTACTCGAGCTATCTGAGGAAAAAGTAAGTTACTTAGCTATGTTAATCATCGCCTCACATCCCATCTAACAATTTCTAGTGGGATTCTTATTGATACATTCACAGCACCATTATGGTGGAGGCGGGTGTTGCGCGATAAGAGGCACCACAGGCTTTGGATTAATTTGCGATCGCCGTGAGTCATGAATGAGTTTGACCTCCTTGCGAGTACGGGATTTCAGCGGTGTTTCGTGACACTTGAGAGCTGGGCGTTTTACGTAATTAGATTTTTCAGTTTTCGTAGGACAGACCAGTTTTTTTTTCATCTCAGGGATAATAGATATAGATGAGGATGAGATAAGAAGATTTAATGGAGAATTCGATGATATTCTGGAAGTATGATTTTTAAAAGTAAAAGATGTGCTGTTTGCTTCAGTAAAAAAGAACATGTTTCTTTTCTTTTCGTTTTAATGGATCTGAAAATTACTATGCACACCATATGTTTATATTTCAGCAGAATTTATATGTCCATGTTGACTACTAGACGCAACAATACTACACTTCGAAAGGCGACAATATATGACATGATTACGGAATGCAATAATCATGACATGAATCCAGGATTTTGTGAATTTTATGAAGTGTATTGCGATCGTTAGAGTCGTTCACAGCTTTATACAGTAAATGCACTACTTAGCATAGTTAACAGTAATACGGTCCCAACATAGTTAAATAAATTAAAAATTATGTCGCAATAGTAACTATTTTACCCCGTTATTTTCATCTACTTTTGAATATCTTTACAGTGGAGAAAGTAGACGAAGAGGGGATGTAAATATCTCTTGAATTAGCTCTCCAAATATCACCCTTTGTATTTGTTTGTCAAATGGCCATAATTTAACGCTGCTTATAGAATCTTACAAGAGTCATGAAGACACTGAAAGAAACATTTCTTGCCTGACTATTTATTACATTTCCGATTCGTCAAGTTCAACTGACAACCAGAGCCTCTTTTTCGAACTGTCAGGGATTTCATTGTGCACATCGTCGCTATCGTATTTTAGGACGGGCCGTATTTTATGCTATGGGGCTGTACGCAAAGTGGGATGCATAGCAGGCAGATGTGGTGTCGGCATAGTTGTCCTATGAAAAGGTCATTTTGGATGGATTTCGTTTTCCTTATGAGATAGCATAGTACAACATGTTCAGCTTTATCGAAAATCATATCGTAAGAAAAAAAAAAATTAGTTTTAGGTTCAGCAAACATTCTTGTCAGACTTTTGCAAATTGATGTAAGTTGTGTTAGGGAGGTTGTATGATTAATTTTATAGGTCTTATTCATTTCATACCGTCAACTTCTACTGTGTGATTTTGCTACATTTTATCAAGATTTTATTCTAGATAAACAAACTTTGATGGCTTGAATTAGTTGACATTAACAAAAACAGTCGTATACAGTTGGGATCGTGTTATACAGTTCTTCGCATGTTATTGCTAATTGACTGAAGTTGACTGTGGACAGTGGTCAGGTCCTTAGACATACTTTGCAGAAGTAAGGTGGAGCAGAAATATAAGCTTTTATGCACTCATTCAGATCATGTTAAATTTGTTTAGCTCTTCGCTTTTTTTTTTTTTTTTCTGAAATGTATAATTGGTTTTGATCATGTTGCTCAGATTCGGCAGGTATTGGTTAAAATCTTATTGATCCATAATTTATGGCTCTTAGTATCATCTTGGTGTCGTGTGGAAGGGATATCTATTGCTAACCATTTTTCTTGATGAGGTTTACCACTTATGACGGATACTTTTGGTTACATACGTATTTTCGCCATCTGTTCTATGATCTTGTTCCTTCAAATACACACAGTAATATGTGACATCTAACTACTATCGAACTGGTAACACGAATTGATATTTGAGATAAAGGAAATAGATAATTAAATTACTTGATGTCAGAATGGTGTAGTAGGTAAAGGAAGTAGTGAATCTTGGCTATATGATATTTCGGTCATTCTATCATACCTGCCTTATTGTCATAATTGCTTTGTAGAACCATATTAAAGCGTAAATTCCATTGCTTTAGACGAATGTTGCTAATTTGCTTCCTTAAGATTATTAGATAATCGCTTTGGGATGGTGCGGATTTAGCAAATCAAAAGTAAAAAAGAGGTTTTGCTATAGCGAACGTCTTGCAATCATTCAATGTACTACATTATGTATAGCAAGAATCAGATTTTTTCTTATTAAATATTTTGATAAAGGAATTCAAAGTGCGTGCACCACTGCATAGAATAGCATGCATGTCCATGTTGTAGTTTCTTTATATATTGGATAGCAGTATCGCTTAAGATTCCTTGCTATTCGTATAAATGTATTTTTTCTCTGCATAAGAATTGAATATTTTCAATTTTTATTGGCGTTAATGATATTTTCATAAAATTAGAGATTTCTTTTTAATACATTCCTTTTATCCGATAAACGCTCATCGTATTACATATAAAGTTAAGATCGAGAGAGCGTTCGTCATGATTATTGTAAGCACCTTATTCAGGAATCGCGTGTTTGCAGCGGTCTTTCTTGTTCAATATGAAGATGGAGGGAGTTGGTGATATTATAAACGGCCGTACTAATGAAGTTGCCAAAACACCACAACCATCGCCTAAAGGTCTTCTATTAAATTTCGATTTGAATATATAAGTATTTCATGATGTTGATACACTGATTTCTACACTTATGTTGGGACATGATGCCCCCTTGGTCGTTTATTGGAACTATGTCAACTGCGTTGAGTCCGCAGAATATGCTGTGGAAATCATTTATTGCTACTCTCTCATTTCAAAAAAAAGTCATGCTTTTAGAAGTTCGATATCGTGACAGAGGAAATATAGCGTAATTTTTTAAATCAAGTAGCTCTAATTTTAACTTTGCCGGCTATTTTTTCTATTGTTATAAGTTTTTAGAAATTGGACGTGAATTCGTTCGTCAGTACTACACGATGCTATCAGAAAGGCCACAGGACGTTTTTCGCTTCTATAGCCATGAATCATATTTTGCTCACGATACGGATCAACCTGTTCAAGGACAGCAGGTCTTAGCAAAAACCTTCTTTATAAATGAAGGAATAATTGTTTATGTATTGAATATAATGTCGAAGATAATAGGTTTTTTAATTTGCAGAAAATACAGAAAGCAATCGAACGTTTGGCTTTTGTTGACTGTAAAGCTCGGATTTATACTGTCAGTGGCACTGCCACAATGAACAATGGTTTAGTCATTCAAGTAAGTTATGGAATTTTATTGGTGGGATGGTTTTTTCTTTATGTTAGACTTTACAGTAAGCATTTTATGACTTAAAAGTGACTTTTCTCTTTGGATTTCAAAAAACTGGATATCGAGTAAAAAATTTTAAAGGTTTGTGGTGAACTTTCTACCGGCGATAATCCTGGAAGACGTTTCTTGCAAACGTTCATTCTGTGTCCACAAACTCCCAAGAAATACTATGTCCACAATGATGTTTTTCAATGGCTTGATCGAGCCTTCGGTGATAATATCATTCAGCCTCAAAAGAACGGTCTGTATACTTGTTCTTCTCATGACTCATTGCATATGTAAGAAAAGCATAAATTACAAGTCATTTTTTCACAATAAAACCAGTTCTTTATATTTCACCATTGTGTGGGAAGGAAGCATATAGATGCTGCGGAAGAATTATGGAACATATTTCCAGAAGCTCAAAGTTGCTTGGAAGGTTTGCAATATAGCTACCATGAATTCGAACAGTCAGTAGATTAAAGGAAATGATTTGAAAATTAATAGTGGAAACTTGATTCATAAAAAAAAGATCTCGCTTTCATTGGGAAATGTGCTGCATGAGGATATCTGATTCCAAATTATTTCAGAGCATAGTGCTTGATTGACAGTATTTCATTACACGGTTCATCAGTCATCTTTGCTGAAATAATTCCCGAAGTGGCCCCTAGTATTGGATGCATAAGCCAAATTTAATTCATCTCGTTGGAAATATGATTGATATGTAACTCGCTTTTCAGATGTCCAGACTCAAATTGCCATTGAAGAGAATGCTGCAGCAAATGGTGAGGCTGGCGGAATCAACGGTCATACTCAGACTGTCTCTGCAAATCACAATCGTTAGTATTTATAATTTTTTTTATAATTTATAATAGTTTCATCTATCAAGACCTTGGATGATTAAGTGATTACATCGATCGTTCGTTACACGACTCCTCACATGTTTCTTTTCATGATGGTCTTCTTAGTGTTACTCTATCCCTTATTCTTTCACTTTCTGTCATGGAGATGAAACTGTATCACTCAAATTTCTGATGATAGCCTCAGCATAACATGATTGTCTGAAAAGATAAGTTATCGGGAAAGTTTTGCATCAAAACTACCTACTAATGCTACCTTGTAGAGATGAAAAGAAGCGTATAAAAGGGTGTAACTGATTTCGGAGATTTTCAGAAATTGAAGCTATTGACCAGTCACCTGACAGCTTGAAGAAAGAGCAGCATCTTGAACCCATTTCATCAATGAATGCGAATGCTATTGTTCATGATGCAAAGCATCAAATGAATGACATAGCAAGTAGCAAATCGGATGATAGTTCCACTGAAGAGGCACAGGTAAGTTAGGAATAATTTCATGTCATTTATTTCGAGATTTTAAACCTTATTCCAAGATTTTATACTTACATGAAAGTGTATTATTTTTTCTTGTACTCATAGCAGTTTTGAAACTCAGAATGGAGGATCGATCACTATATAAGTGAATTCATTTGCAGACAGAAGATTCCAGTTCAGTTACAATTGATCCAACACCGAAGACTTGGGCTAAATTAGTCGGTGGTAATCAGACAACTGCAGCAACTATTGCTGCTCAGGTACAGAATATGAATCAAGCGACAGCCCACCCACCAGCGCGGTTGCCTGTAATTCAAAATCAGACTTCGATGTCCGCTTCAAACAATGCAAACCTTCACGCAAATTTCGGTGAATAATTGACGTACATGATACTAGAAGGGAAATTGTTTACTATTTTTTATTTACGCATTATAAATGTTGAAAGCTTTGTAGAAGACAACTGTCGGCTTTACGTGGGCGGCATAACCCGTAATATTATTCCGGAAAGTGCAGCTGCAATTGAAAGAGATATACGTTCTGAGTTTGAAAGTAAGTCTGTCTACATTATGATGATTTTTTTTTTTTTTTTTGTAACTATTGTTCAACTGAATTTAGGACACATCATGAACTTGTTTTCTTGTATTTTTGGTTTTTTTTCTTTAGAATTCGGACACGTTGCTGCGGTAAATGTCCCTCGTCGTGTGCTGGACTCTACGGATCCACAGCGGACTATTTTTGCTTTTGTGGTTATGAGAACACCAGAAGGTGCCAGAAATGCATTCAATGCTGCAAGAAAGGTCATTTAAAATTATTTTTAAATTAATTTCCTTGATTCAGTTGAGGTTATCAAGTTACGCATGAACTGCATTACTAGAGATGTTTCTTTGATGGAAATTGAGAAGTAGAATCTCAAAAAAATTTGCCTTTGCGGGAGATGAGTTTTTTTTTTTTTTTTTTTTTTTTTTTTGTCTATATATATTCAATCGCATAACTCTATTTTTCTCTTTCAGGAACGATCACTTTCACTTATACATCTGAAAATTGATTCACTTGGATTCGATGGCGAAGCCACTCTTTCGGAACAGAAGGGTGGACAGATGAACTCTCGTACATCGTTTATACATAGAGGCCCTCCATTGCAAGGTTACAATTCAGTCGTTATTCTTAATTATGTTCACTATAATTCTCATCTAAGTTGATTAGAAGAGTTTTGTGGCTTTCAAAATCGGTTCATGTTGAAACATTTTTGTATAAAGGATTATCCTACATTTTCCCCAATGTGGAAAATGGAAGAGTGTTTTCAGGTTTATCACGTGGCGGATTTGGTGTGCGTAATGGCTCTGGTGGTGGGCGTGGTGGTGGAGGAGGAGGATCTCGAGGATTGCGACATTATAACGGTGGTAGTGAATATCGGCAATCAAGCGAGCACGGTCGGCACTAATATTTATCTGTAAACTCCCTCCATCAATCAACGATCATCAGTCAATCAAACAAACAAATCATAGCTGTAGTGTACACATGCGATTCTCTAACCTACATTGCTTTTTATTTTTTATTTTTTATTTTTTTTTTTTTTTTGTTGTTTTATGAATTCTCAGAAGACATTTTTGCTCAGTGATCTTCCATCGTGATAATGAGTTAACTTTTGTCCAGAGTTGAAGGCATCAATTCCTTGCTACTTTTTTTCCGAGATATATTTAAAAAAAAAAATGAACTCTATCAAATTCGTGTATTTTTATTTTTAAAAATACATGAATTTGATACAGTTCATGTGACATACACATGATTTTAGTCAAGGTGTATTCATTTGGAAGATTCCTTGAGCTTCTTAATCACTTTCACATTTTTACTTGTTTTTATATTTCAAAATTAGATTTTTTAATTTTCTCATATTTCAAATTTAGCCGGGATCTTTTGTACCAATATCAGTGCCTCACTTGATTCGTTTTTCCCACTCCCTCATTATCACGATATCGTGGAAAGTAATGATTCTTTAGTAAGAGCATATACTTTACAATTCGTCTTTATGTTGGAAGCAGAATCTGATGCTTTTGGCTTGTGACAAATTTTGTTAGGCTCTTTTTAGTTTTTCATGTTTCCAGTTTTTTGCTAGTTAGCACTTTTTTTTCCCCATTTGTTGTTGTAGATGTGGGGCACCACTGTATGCCTTATATGTTATGTTTTTTTTTTTTTTTTTTCACTGGTAATTCATAATTTTTGCAACACGTGTCACTCATATTTATATGTTATACCCACCCCAGATACAGGGTTCAAGAAAGTAAGCATTTTAAATGTCATATTCAAACATGCATATATTTAATATTCGCTTACAGTAGGAAATACATTCGTCATAATGGTTGTACTTTTTCCCATCAGTTTTGAATTTTTTTTTTTTTTTTTTTTTTTTTTTTTTTTTTTTTTTTTTTTTGTAATTTTTTCCATAGATTTTTAATTTCATGATCTTTTTTCTATATGAATTTTACAATCTTGTAATTCTTGTTTTTAACTTTTTATTCATTCTTCTTTAGTGGACGGTTTTTTATATAACAATATGATCCCTTGGATGCGTCATTGCTTTCGATGACGACAATTTTTTTTAGGATATCTCCTGTGTAATCCTAGTATGTTTGTTTGAATAAGTGTAAATTTCCAAAATGGTTATCATGTAACTCTTTAAATGTGTCTTCTTTCCGATTAGGGTATCTGGATTTCTTTTGTATAATCTTAGTATTTTGCACAAGGAAGATGTCTGTGTGATTCTAAAAATTGTCTTGATTTTGAATTGGGCAGTTTGAATTTATTTCTCACATAATCTTAGAACATTCGCACTGTCCAGTCTTTTATACTTTTCTTTATTAGTGTAGTCATTTTATTTAGCGTTTTCTGTAAATGACTGGTTATTTTGATAAGAGTATTGTTAGCAGTAGTTCATTTAGCTGCAGTGTCCAATGCAGCTAAAACATTTGACAGCTACTTCTATAAGCTAACTTTTATAGATAGTACTGGTTAAATAAATTTCAGTTTTTGGAATGGCTAGAATTTAAGGATCGTTTTGTTTCATTTGGCATTGCATATGGTATCATTCATTCATCAGTAATAACAGTTTTATTACTCTAATAATCTTTAATTTACTTATACATTAATTTTGTATCCCATCTACTGATTCAGCACCTCCCATCTGCTACTGGGAAGCATTTTGATTTTTCTGACTATTTATGAATTTTGTTGAACTAATTTGTTCCCGAGCATGTCACGAATCTTTTGGGTTTATAGTTTGGAATTTTTGGGAGGATAAAGTCGAATAATTAAAAAATTCAATAAAATTTCTGGGATTTTGAGGGAATTAGTGAAATTCCTGAATTTTGGATCCGAAAATATTCACTTATGATGGATGTAACTGGTGTGGCGGCATTATTATGTGTTACTATAATTGATAGGTAAAGTTGTTAGTGTCCATTTGCCAGGTCAGACACTTTTTAATGCGGATATAGTTTGTTCTTTTTGCTTTCTTCTAAGCCGTTGTGCGCTGTGATCCAACTTTCTCTTTTCTTTTTGTTTATTATTCGTCGTACCATTTATTCTGTTTGTTTATTCGTGTCTGTTGTCAGATGTTTTTTTTGCGCATCGTTCTTTTTCCTGTTCTGTTTTGCACATCATTCTTATTCTTTCAAAATGTGACATGAAAAAAAAAAATGACAGAAAAGGAAGCTGTATGTTGTTCCCCTGCAGTGATTTGCTCGATGTTATGCATGCTAAATGCAGGATGCAGTTTTGGAAGTATTATTATTTACCATCATTATCTTATTGTTATTTACTTTTATTATTATTATTATTATTATTATTATTATTATTATTATTATTATTATTATTATTATTATTATTATTATTATTATTATTATTATTATTATTACTATTATGATTATTATTATTACTAATCTTATTTTTATCATTTTTTCTATTTTTGCAACCCTGTCAAGTTTTTATTCAAGTTGAGCCGTTTTCTATTAAATACAAATTTTTTAAATTAATTTGGTATGCACATCACATGGGCATCACAGACCTTCAAAAATATTCAACTATATTTTATCCCTTCAAAAATACTTCTGTGCATATTTAATTGCTGTGGGGGTTTGTTCTTGACATTTCCTTCTGAACAATTCACCAATTCATTTCCCAGGAATATTTTGGGCTATTTGCGTATTTAGTCATGCAAGATTGACATACTACTTCCAAATATGTACCTTTTCCCGCGTACTTTATTTGAAAGTGTAAAGATCAAAAAAGTATGCATCATTTGTGGCGATGATACTTTATTCCTGCCATTATATTGAGGTGTTAGTTGATAACACATAAAAATTTGGCAAAAGTTGAAAATGTTTTGTCCTGTTCTAGAACTAGCATATTAGTGAGGTAAATGTTGGTGATTGTGGAAAGGGAAACAAAATATACAAGCCTAATTCCCGAATGATATATAGGTTATTTGTGTAAATCGTGAATAAAAAATGGGCTCTATTCTTTGTTTATTTATTTCAGGAATAGACTTATGGATTCAGATGTTTATAATGAGATTGAAGCGGATTTTGCTGACGACGCCTTGAACTATGAGTTAGTTTCTTCTGTTTTTTTCTGTTCGATTTCATCGTTATGTGATGTGATAAATGCCAAATTCATAGTAGTAGTAGAATGTGTTTAATTCTCATATCTAATTTTTTTTTTTTTTTTTTTAAAGAGAGACAAATGAACAAAATGACCCATCGGTAAATATTTTGAATGACGTTGTACAGAGATCGCCAAAACGGGTACCGATACCTGATGATTGTGACGCACTTGGTATGTAATTTTCCCCTTAATTATGTTTCATAATTGGGATGTTGAAATGAGCGCAGTAATTACTAACAACTTATGAAATAAACTGAATATTCAATGGTCTGTATTCTGATCATTTATTTGTAGACATACTTTCAGTTTATAATCGTGTTACTTGATGAAATATTAGAATGATGATCAAGAAATGCTCATGCCAAGCAAAACTTGAAATTGAATGTCACAAAATGGACTTAAGAGTATTTACAGATTGGCATATGCGAGTAAATTGCGATAATTATGAAGAAGAACGCGATATAAGGCGAGAAATTCTTAGCGATCAAATGGTTGAACGTCTTACACGACGTATTTTATGGGTGGGTTAGTTAGGATATTTCATTGATTTATTTGAGAATGGTATACATAGTTCGAATTGCTTTTAAATTTTTTGGGTTTGGTTGTCTTTATGAAACTTGTGTTATTTTCCGATCAAGTACATAATGAGCCTATCTCAGTACATGATGGTGATAGATTTTTCTGAATCGAATTTCATTCTGCGTAATTTCAAAATATATTAGCCAATCCTATATAAACTCTCTATGATTCTTTATAGACTCGTAGAAAACGTCATTTAACAGATTTACCAACAGATGAAGAAGAGGCTAAACAAAGTACATCAGCAAAGTCGAGGAAAAGCGAAGTATTGCTATATCCACCGTATGATGGTACGCCGTGGATCGGTTTCACAGCTCCTACCATCTTGCAGAGGTTAAAATTATAAATAAATTGAAGATCATCGTGTACGAAGAATGGAGATTTTTAAGAATATTTTCGATATTTATTCGGAAAGCTGTTGCTGAATGACCTTTGAATGTTAGAAATCCTGAATCAGAATTCAGGAAGGTAACTCAATATATTTAAGTAATTTCATTTTATGAGGAGAATGTTTGCAGATTCTACATAATGTTAAGGAGTGCTGAACGAACGGTTGATAAACACAGCAGTGATAGACTAAGAAGTGATGCTATGAAGTTTGGTTACACCGAAAAAGTGTTAAATTCTGGGATTACTTTTGAAGTTTCTGATATTGTTCCTAAAGATGTGGAAGAGGAGTCTGTGCTCATTCAAAATAAATTGTGGGTTGAGAAATATGCGCCGCATACTTATGCTGATCTTATTAGTGACGAGGTGCTTTAATTTTCCTTTCTTTTGATAACTCTAGTTTATATCAGGACTGGTAGCAAATGACGGATTATGTTGATACATATTTTAATGGATTTTCTGAGAGCGAAGCAATTTCAGACTGTGAATCGTTTGTTGCTAAACTGGTTAAGACTATGGGACGAATGTGTCTTTCAGAGGACTATCCCGGATGTTGTCCTAAAAGGTGCTTCAAATCAACAACAACTCATCTTGAACAATGAAAAACCAAGACGCCCATCGCATAAAGTATGAGTCCGTTTTTTCGCCAAAAACATATTTCATGTTCATTAATTTTTCATTCGAGCGAAAACATTTGAAAGGGTTCGAGAAAATACGTTTAGGTAGTGCTCCTAGCTGGACCTGCTGGCACTGGTAAAACAACATTAGCAACTCTGGTGGCGCAACATGCTGGATATCGAGTAGCGAGTTTAAATGCTAGGTAAATTTACTTAATATTTTAATACACAATTGTTGCGCAGTCCTTTTTTGCCTGTGCTTATTTTCTTCCTGAATTAACAGTTTTTCGGAAATTCTGCAGTCTCTTAATTTGTTATTGAGATTCTTCAAGATTATCTGAAGCAGTTTTTTTGTTATCACTTTTCCGATACAATTCCTCGATTATATAAGAGCTTATGTACTGTATTTTTTGGCATTTCCCACTTTCTCCCATCTTTTCAGTGATGAGCGAAATACCATGGATTTCGAAAAGTGTTTTGAAGATGCATTACGAACCACAAGGACTCTGGATGCCGTAAGGATGAGTTTTTTTTTTTTTTGAGATATCTGATAGGTTAGAATTGGTTCATTTTGTCGGAAATTTTTTTTGCAGGGTTCCAAACCAAATTGTCTTATTTTGGATGAAATTGATGGCGCACCAGCGCAATCTATTCATTATTTGTGTAAAGCTGTAACTGCAACTGGAAGACATTCACTGCGACGTCCTGTAATATGCATATGCAACAATCTGTTAGTGCATGTTTTCCATACAGATAAAAACATAGTCATTTTGATAATCCGAGTGAAATTTGATATCTCTCCAATATTTTTTGGTATAGAACTAGTAGGATTTTTGTTTGCAGATACACTCCCTCTCTGCGGGAATTACGATTAATCGCTTTAGTGTTACAGTTGTCGAGAACTGACGAAAAGCGTTTGACCAGAAGACTCGAACAGGCACTTATTTTTCTTCGATCTTATTTAACTGAACAAATTGAGTTGATTTTGCGCTCCACTAGCAGATTTAGATATATTCGTTGACGAAGTTGTATCCTCTATGTGGTCTATGTGGTGGCATAGCTAGCGTCATTTGCTTCTTTGTTTTTCTAGTTAGTGCGAGCTCATCTTCGCGGATCATTGATTTAATGAAATATGGTGAGTAAGTAGATGCTAGGCTTCATTTTGCATTTAACTATGCTATAATATATTTTCCGGCGCTTTAATTTTTGTTTTTATATCTACAATGGTGAATAAGATTTACGACCTACATCAATATGATGCTGGTGCATCTAAAAATTCTCAAAACAGTGGAATATGTCATGAATAGAAATCAGTGAATGGTAAATAGAAAATCATAATGAATAGAAATCAAGCATGTAAATCAAAAAAAAAACTTATTTTTATTGGAACTCAGCAAATGCATTCACATTATTGATGTATTTAACAAAATCATAAACTCTTTTCCAGATATCGAGATTAGAACATTTGAAAGTTGAATCAAGCGCACTGTCGGAAATCATTGATGTATGCTCATGCGATCTGCGTTCCGCAATCAACAGTTTGCAGTTTATTGCATCTAAAAATTGTGCTACAATCGATCGAAAAGCTATTCTTAAGGTATGTATTTTCTGTCTGATTTTGCTTTTGAATGCATCCTAGGCCAAGCAAGTTAACAGTATTTGATTTCTGTTTGCAACTTTTTTGATCATAATAAATTTACTGACAACGAATTTCTTTCAAATGAAGGCACTTATAGTTTTGCGAACGTGAAAAACAATTTGGCGACAAGTCATTGTTCGATTCGTGGGCTTCAGTCTTTGAAATTTCTCGACATTTGGATGCAAATGGCCGCGTTGAAGCTATAGCTTCACGTGTCAAGCAAATTACGCTTATTTCGGAGTTACACGGAAGCGAAACTGATCGCTTCTATATGGGACTTTTCACCAACTATTTGAATAACAAAAATGCCAGCGTACTAACACACGTAAACTATTTCATGAACTTTTTTATTCACCAAGTTAGTGTCGTTTTCTCAACTTCGAACTTCCTCATGCTGTGAAAATACGGTTATGTAATGCTGAGTCGTAATGAGGTAATTCATGAAAACTTTTAACAACTTAAGAATACATCACCAATTATCGGTCAAATGAGGTCAAGATTTCATGATTCAAATTCCTCTTTAGTCTAATCTTCCTATGAATAAATTAGGATAGTTATCATTAAAGATGCACTGATTGAAAATATGCTGTAAAGAATGTCGTTGGCTGTGATGAATGGCATGTTTTTTATCTCCATAGCTGAGGGAAAACAAGTGGTACTATATTTGTTAGTTTTGATAGGAGATCTTATGGATCGATGACTTACGCTTTTTGCTTGCTAAGATTAGTGTAGAGGTATTTCTGTCATACAGCATAAATATCCGAATTTCAATTTTTGTATTAGAATCTTGGTTTCATGTAAAATTCTCGTCTGGTTGATAATATTAGTGTCATAATATTTTAGTCAGTTTCTTCGGGTCATGGTTAACCATTGATTCTTTATTCAGGCTGCTATGGCGATTCGTCAGTTATGTTATTATGATCGAATAGTTACATCCATGAATAGTGTCCAGGATTATAATTTGCTGAAATATTTATCCGCCGTATGCGTTAGCATACACATGCTTCTGTGCTGCAGAGGTCGAACACATCTGAACTTGCCAACAGAATATCATGTAATCCGTTCTTTCTATGATGGTTTCGTTCATTTAACTTTTACATATCGTGACTTTTGAAAGAAGTAAGTTTGTTTGTTACTTTTTAAGCTGAAGTATATTTCAGAATGCAGTACAGCGTTATGAGCAGTCTGTTGAAATAGTGGAAAGCGTGCGAGTTGGAGCAACACAGAAAAATCTTTCACTGTCAACAGTTGCACTCGAAATTTTACCGTATCTCATCTGTATTGTGCAGCCGGATTTGAAGCCTGTAAGTCTCTAAAATTTCTTCATATCTCTAGACGTTTACGACTTGGTGCAAGTAGCACGTAGTTTTCGTGATCATGTTATGAATAACTTCCTGACTGACAACCTAAATATTTCGAACTGTTTTGTTTGTTGCAGATGAACATGCAGTTGTACAGCGTTCGAGAACTTGCCCTTCTTCATTCGATTGTTGCCATTATGCGTACGTATTCTCTCACTTTTACCTCTGTTTCGCAGGATGGATCCATCAATTTTGTTTTTAAACCGTAAGTTCCAACGAATTTTTATCGAATACATTCCACCGAGTTAGGTGATACTCTTTTTTTTTTTTCCTTCAGTGCTATCGACCAGTTGGTTATGTTTGCTGACGATGATGCATGTCACAATAACCGATCCCCAAATACATTGTCCAATGGTGCGAGACAGCTAATAGCACATGAGGTTAGAGTTTCATTAGATTGTCGTACTGAATCATTTGCTAATTTAATTGTTATTATAATGCGAAGATGGCGATGATCAGGATTTTTGGAATATTGTATCTTATCCGATCTGCGGCCACTGTGCCTAATTATGCTTAAAATTATTATGTCTTTGATTGTTTCATTGTTTAGATTGAACAGGAAAAGCTGCGAAATGTAGATACTTTGGCTGACGGAACCGTTGATAATTTACCAAGGAATATGAAGGAAGAGTTGATCAAACCCGGCAAGTTTGGGACAGGAATTACATTTTGTTATAATTCGGGGTCATCCAGTGCCATAAGACGACAACTCATGATAAAAAATCTGTTTTCATCCTAAAAAAAGATGTGTCGTTATGTTCTTATCCTTGTACATCTATGTTTTGCGTTATAAATATTTCCGATTACTTGCTATTTTTATTGTTATATTTTCCTTGTTAAAAAGCACATAAAAGATTTGATCTTCTTACTGTGATTAACAGACTTAAACAATTAAACGAAGACAAAGACAGATTGAATGAAAATGATAAAAGCTTTGTTGTGATGGATTTCATCTTGCGGGAAAATAGAGCGTGCTTGTTTGAAATTTAAAGACTTTCGTAGCAAAGATGCGCTGCTAATGGAACTTATAGTGCGAAGTGAGAGTTCTAAATTTGATTCACAGAGTGGATGAACTTAATAACAGCGTAAAAATAAACTATGAGTCAGTGGTGTATATCACCTTATGGATGATTAGTGACTGTCATACATTGTTAGATGATATCTTAGAGAAAGGAGCGACTTTTATCAGCTGGCTTTGATGTAAGGATCAGGTAAATAATGGTGGATCATTGGAAAAGCTCTGGTAAGCATTTAACTTATACAAGTTAATTCAGTACATAGTAAGCTGCAACACATTTATTTGCTCGATATGGATGAAGTAATGAAACTGGCGTTCGAGTATAAACCAAAGTTAATAACATTCAACAAAAATAAATTTCAAGCGTTTTCGTGAGATTACAAATGATATTGCGGATGCATATTTGCTTGCAGATATTGCTCACTACGGGGATGAATATGTACATGTTGTATAACCTGCCTGCACTACTTGCAAAAATTTACGTGGCCCTTGTAATGGGGTAATAATGACAAATGATGAAGCATTGCATAAAGAAGTGCAGTCTGCAGTTTATCCAGGATTGCAAGGTGAACCATTTATGCATGTGATAGGCTGCAAAAGTTGTTACATTTAAAGAAGCATCAGTGCCAAAGTTTGAAAATTTTTAGCAAGAAAGTTGTTGAGAATGCTAAAGTATTGGCTTTCAAGGGCTGCAAAAGTATGAGCTAAACATTGTGACTGGTAACATCGACTCTCATATGATGCTAAAGACATTTACTAAATTGGAAAAGAAGACAAACGAAATCTCATAGTAGTTAAGTTATTCTTCTAATCTTGTAAGGTTGTTGTTTGATACTGCCTTAAAATGCTTTATAAGCATGTTTCAGGCTGATATAGTAAAATCTTGAAACTTCAACTTAATTTGAAACATATCTTTATAAAGTTGGTATTATTCGTTTAATGATAATAATGAAATTAAAATTAATATGACTTAATGAAGTAGGTGTCTTTCGTTTAATTTTGTATGCTATCTGCACATCTTAACACATAGTATACAAAATTAAATGCAAGATACTAATTACGTAATATTTTCCTTTAGATATAGTCTTTACATTATTGTTTGGAAATATCTTTATTCCCTATCTTGTAAATATTTCCTGTGCTAAATCTGTAATATCCTCCTTATTTTCCAACAGCAAAATGGTATCTTTTATATAATTGAGAGACATCAACTCCCAAAGTACTGCAGATACCTGCAAATTCCATCCCAACTGCACTAGATCCTATATAATTAACAACGATTTTGATAACTTAACTTAGCTGAGCATTCCATATTTAATCTTCATCTAACTTCTATTCCAGGTACATATTTCTGCTCTTAAATCTATTGTTTAGAAGAAATTTCGTGCTCTTTTCCACTACTAGCAATCTTTATATTACCTGCAAGTTTATTGCCTCCAAAGTAAGATTATCTGCAAGTATACGAAAACTATGGGTTTTAGTAAACTTGCAGATAATCGTATTTTGAAGAGAATAATTTTTGTCTTTTGTTTTTTGATTTTGAGTGTTTTTTCTCGTCTCTTTTTTTTTTTTTTTTTTTTTTTTAAAAAAAAAAAAAAAAAAAAAAAAAACGAAAAAAAAAATACCCAAGATTTATTTGAATAGGAGAACGTGAGATAAAATGTCAGATAAACTACAAAAACATAGGCCTATGAGCAGAAACATTACATATAATACATTAATATACAAAAATCCGAGTTTACTGTACGATCTATACTTATATTAAAATAATGTTTAACAAATTTGGCACAAATCTGCTCTATCTTTTCTAGATGATAAGGATAAGTTCAATCCAATCTTTGTACTTTGTATCAGGCTTCTTCGGTACCATATAGTATTATTTATAAAGTAGTGTACGATGAGATATTTAATGTAAGGCCTAGGAAAGTGCTGATAAATAGTGATGATCTCATATTCTATTGCATTTTATTTCATTTTTATCTTTTCCTACTGCAATCTCCTCAAGTATCACTGATATGCTTTAGGGAAGGACAATTACATGAAAAAGTATTAGCTTTATCAGTATTTTGTAGCATAAATATTAGCTCTTTGATTAATGCATCTTTTTTGACTTTACTAAGATGTTGCTCACCACTAGGAAAAGTCATGTTATCTAAGTCTTAATTGCTCAGGCTGAGTAGAATTTGATTGAAGTTAATGACAATAATAAATCTTCTATTGACTTAATTAAACTTTATTCGATAAATTTAGTTTAGTTTTTTTGTTAGCTCTTGAACAGGATAGGGACCTTTAAGTGAATAAGTAGGGAAACAAGAATGGCTTGGTTTCGGCCATATTAATGTGCCTCAGTGATATCGTTTATCGCATTTGAGGCATGAGCGATCATGATGTCGCATCTCGGAATTAGAAGTTGAAGCATGGATTCACGAAGTCAAAATTGTTTCGATTCTGTTAAATGCAATAAGAATTGGCGTGTCACAAATTGGTGTTGGGAGTATCAAAATTGAGCATACCTGAAAGTTTACATTGATAAAGCAGCCTTAAATTTTGGAGGGGTTTTCTAGTAGAGTAGTAGTTCTTGTGCTGGTTTAATGAGAGAAATTATAAACTGCAATAAGAGAAACGTGCAACTGCATGTTCGAGCACAACTGTCCATGATTCTTTTTTTTCGGAGAAGTTCCATAATAGCTTATCAAGCCATTACTTTCAATCTATTTATTGATTAAATCATTAATCAAATTTGCTGATTAGATCACTAGTATTTTAATTAGTTACAAAAATCGGAATATGATAGAGGAGAAATTGAGAAGACGGCGTGTTAGTTTTCAACTTTGATGCTTTCTTTTTGTTCAATTAATATAGCATGATTTTTATTCCTTGATGTATCAGTTTGTTTTAACACATTTTTTTTCTCTTTTTTTGATTTCATTAATTAATAGCTGAGTTGGTTGATTAATGTACAAGTCACCAGTGCTGTAAATTTTTATCGTGTAATTTTCGTTGCAAAAAGAAGAAATCCATGATTGCGACGATGCTTTCGGCTAAGCTTTCATCATTTATTAGCTGATGCTTTCATCAGCTACGATATTTCGGATTTAAAAAAATAAATGAAAAGCTTTCATCATACAATGACATGAATTTTGAAGATCGAAAGCGAAATTTTCTCATTTCTTTCTTATTTCTTACATATTATGTCATTTTCAGAAATGTTTTTATTCAATTCGCCAGAAAATTCTGATATAAATACTGCTGATTCTGTATCATATCATATAGAGCAATGCTGCTTAGCATTTTTGAAATCACTAGTGGATATCAACAAAAATCCAAGTGGATACATTATATTAACCAATCCACGGTTTCCTATTTATATTCTTCTTTGTATTTGGCAAGTACCATTATCAGTCTAATTGATGGACGAGGATTCTAAAATGTTCATGCAGTGTAAGATAAAGAAATCTGAAGTAGCTATATTTTCCATGCATCTGCGTTGCAATCATATCCAATTGATTGCACTTTTATTCAAGTATTTGATCTCAGAGGATTTCTTTAGTGCGATTGACAGTAAAGCACATAAGTTGAAGTTAACTCCAAAAAATTCTCGATTGATTGCTCAAATGCTACGAACAGTTTCCATGATATATCAGTTGCGAGTATCAAAGGCTTGTAAAACGAAACGGTAATTGTTGTTAAACATTTTGCCAAATTACAAGAAGCTCAAAATATTTCGAATTTACTTTTGATGCCAACTGGGCTATAGAAATGTTGATCAATACCAATATGCCATATTTTGAAATTCGAAAAAAAAAATAATAATACCAAACTTTTCATCTTGAACTTTACGAAAAAAAAAAGATAAAACTGCGTAAGTATTTTCAAATAGATTATCTCGTATCTTTAGTGATCTTTTTTATGAACAAAAGAATTTGTTTGGTGAACAACGAAATTTGAATAAATCTATCAGTCGAATCTACTGTTGGCTTGGGATGGATCCGACTTCTGGATACTTGGTAAGTGAGAAGCGGCTAGTATCTAGTATTTTCTGGATTTGTAGTTACTAGATATTTTAGATTTATCATTGTTAGATAATTAGATTTATTATTATTAGATAATTTAGATTTATCATTTCAACTAGTTGTTTGAAAACTTATTTTAGCGATTAGGCTATATACTTAACTTTTTTTTTTTTTTTTTTTTTGAGAATTGCTGTCATGAAACATCAAAAATAAGTATAAAATTAATATACTTGTACTTCATGCTTCGTTATGGAAAACAATTATTATGAATACCTTTGGTAAACTGGTTAGATCGTATATTGCAGCTTTGCGACACCTTAATTAACATGAATCAATTTACTGATTCGATATTTCATTATTCATGATCAATTAAAAACCTAACTGGTCGGTATAACATTTGGCTTCTTTCAGGATGTCTATGCAAAAATTATTGAAAGATGCACAACACTGAATGTACTCGATGATTCTATGATTCTAATCAATGTAATAGAATTTTTTGAATTTTAGCTTTCATCTGGTCATGGGCTCGTGATTGGTCAGTTGAAAATTTATGGAAGTACTGGAACAGTGGATTGTTCGCTCAAAGCTACCATTATTGATGATTTTTCCTGTTCAAATCTTTTTACCACCGCACAGTGCATATTAGTGGTCGAAAAAGATGCCATCTTTCAAGAACTCATTGGTGAAGGATTTCTGAAACTTTTCCCCAATGCACTTCTCGTAACGGTTAGTTAATGATATCAAGGAAATGCTCACGTTTTATCTATTCTAGAATTTTAAAATTACTGTATTTTGTCTTTAAGGGAAGAGGTTATCCGGATATTGCAACGCGAATTATGTTAAAGAAATTGAGCAATCTTCCATTATTTGGTTTGGTAGATTGTGATCCACATGGTATGTTTATGGAGAGATATCGTTTGATTCATTCAGAACTACTAACTAGACTATTTTTGATGATCGTTGCTGTTATTTTATTTTTTAGGTATTGAAATAGCGATGACATATAAATATGGTAATTGTAGTAAAAAGTTTGATGTGGCGAATCGAGAATTATCTCATTTTGAATGGATCGGGTTGTCGCGTTGCAAATTACCGAAGTAAATATAATTTTCCAAGTAATAAAATAATTTAGTTATTGCTTTCTTTCATACAACATTTCTGGAGATGTTGTATATAGTAAGAGAAATAATAAAGGCTGAATTTCGCCTGAAATAATTATAGGTGACGCGTTTTTCTCTTAAAAATAGTGTGAAATAACGAAAATTTTCATTCGTATTCCACTTATGCAATTATTAGATATTTTTCTGCATTCTGGTTTAATAGCGATATGCTTTCAGATTTGTTATTTCGGTTGTTCAATTTCTTCCTCTTCAAAAGCGTGAAATAGCAAAATTGGAAAAGCTTTATCAAAGAATCGCCATTTTGGGAAATAAGATACTCTTAAAAGAAGTCTGTCTGTTACTTTAATGTACATCGAAAAGAATTTTCGAGTTTTAGATCAGCTTATATATGTTTTCATTAGTATCATATAATTTAAAATGTCAGTCTTTAAAAGTTGCATTTTATATCCCAATGTTTATATATTAGAATGTTGGAAAGTTTTTTATTTCTTGCTTCTTTTTTTTTTTTTTTTTTTTTTTTTTTTTTTTTTTTTTTTAGCAGGAATAAAAGAAAAGATTAACATTAGGAAAATGAGGTTTGCATTAGCTAATCATGTGAAGTTACTCTTATCAATAGATAAGTTATGCAAAAGAAGCTTTTGTTTTGACGGGCTAGAAATTCATTTGCATGCATCATCACATCATGAATATTTGCATTATTGTTTTTATAGCTGGTAAGCATGCGTCAACATGGCAATAAATTAGAACTAGAAGCAGTAAGTGGTATTGCACCTGGATCTATGTGTCAATATTTGCTTCGAACTAAACTATCTAAATATGCTGCTCTTGGAGCAAAGTTAGCATAAAATCGATAAAATTATTGAGTCCCATAACATTCATTTCAAATCATAGCGATTATCATGACATTCATTACTGAAAAGTAAAATATATTAGAATAATAATGTTGATAACATATATAGAAAGCTTAAGCTATATTAAAAGATCCAGACGAAAAGAATAATTCTTCTTTTAATAAGGAAAACATAACTTACCTGTTCTTGACATTAATCATTCCATTCTTGTTTCCTGTTTGAAATATTTTATTGCTCTGTAATTAAAATTTTCGATATAATTTTTTCCTTATTTTGTTCAATAAAATAATATTCTGTTTTGTTCAAATACTTTATCATATGGTTGGATATTCTAAATGTTACAGCATATATTCTAAAGCAGTGAAAAATATTTCTTTTTTTTTTAAAAGTAGAATAGTGAAGCGAAAAGAGATTACTACAAAAATGAGAGTTATCTGAAATTGGAAAATTGGACTATCGCATAATTCTATGGATTTATCGTTATGATGATTGTAACTTTTTGATGCAAATTAATAATTGTATTGTTCGGAATTATCAAAAAAAAAAAAAAAAAAAAAAAAAAAAGAAATTAATAATT
>JAOVVO010000444.1:0-69672 GCA_028564675.1 Onchocerca lupi
ACAATTAAAAAATTAAATAATAACAAAAAAAAAAAAAAAAAAAAAAAAGAAAAGAAAAAGGAAAATTAGAAATTTTGGATATAATTAGAGCTAAAATCAAGTAAAAAAACAATTCGTGATTTTTTCCTCTAATTCCACTAGTTACCTAATTAATTTAATTTTTCCTTTAATTGAAAAGAATTCCAAAACATTAACTATCAGCTTTCGTTCGCTTTATCATTTTTTAATCAGATTAATTAATGATTTTTCTGATTGCTAAGGTTTAATTTCAATAAAGAAGAAATTTGCATAAGCGACAAATTTGATAGAGCCAGAGAATTGACTAAAATCAAAAGTTTCATATTTGAAAATATCATCGATGAATTAAATGATAAATTATGATTATCACAAGTGAATTAAAATGTTATCATGAAAAATGTATAAGAGGATAATGAAGAAAGAAAGAATGAATGAGTTGGTTTGGAAAATAAGTTTTTTAAATTCAAAAAAAAAAAATCTAATTTAAATAAAACATCGTTTAAACTATAAAATATAAAAATAGAAGAAGGCAGGAGAGATGTAAATTTAACAAAAAAGAAATATCATTGCAAAGTGATAAACAAATTTAGGACTTTTTCCTTTTTTTTTTTTTTGCAAAACTTTCTTATTGACAAATTAAGAAGTAAAAAAAAAAAAAAAAAAGGAAAAAAGAAAGTTAACAATAAACCAACAAATGAACATCTAAGCTAAACTAATTTTTTGATTTTCTACGAAAAAGCTTAAAAAAAAACAACCATAGGAAGAGAGAGAGAGAGAGAGAGAGAGAGAGAGGGAGAGAAAGAAAGAAAGAGAGATTCTTATCTGTATATGTTAAAAAAATTTGAAAATTTTTTCTCTTTTAACCATTTTTTCTCTCTCTCTCTTCTTTTCAAAAGAGATATTCGATGTTATTTTGGTGAATTTGAGAAAAAAAAAAGAGAGTTTTCGAAAAAAATCTGAAATTATGATGTAAAATTTCAGTACATGAAGATGATTTTGATCATTGATTATAAAAAAGGAATATAAATTAGAAAGGAATATAAATTTAACAAAATCAATTCCATTTTCAAAATGTATTTTAAATACAAATTTTATTCAAAAAAAAAAAAAAAAAAAAGAAATTCCATCTCTGAAAATTTATTATTAAATTTCAATTTCATTCTATTTTATATTTGTGAAAATTAAAATTTTTTTTTACAAAATTTCATATCTAAAATGAATAATTTTGAGATTTTTCAAGAAATAATAAATGAGTTCATTGTAACGATACTATTGCATTAATTTGTGAATAAAAATAAATTTCTCATTATTATATATTTATATCAGAATGATTCATTTATAATTAATCGAGAAATGGCTATAATATCAATTAATTAATTAATAATATAAACTGCTAGCTTATATTTTGTTTTTGTTTAATTAATTCATCATTTAAATTCATCAATTAATACATCATTTAAAGATATTATTCTTGAAGAGTAAAATGTTTTTTTTTTTTTTTTTTTTTTTTTTTTTTTTTATAGGATTGATTAATTATTCGTCAAAAATTGATAAATACTAAGTCTTTTAAATTTTTCGGCAAATCTTACGTTTTTTTTTTTTTCGAATCCATAAAATTAGAAAAAAAAAAAACAGATTTTTGATTTCTTTTCGATTCGATCATTTATTGAACAGAAATACCGAAAAAAAGAAGTATTAAAAAGTAAATGGAAAATTTATAAGTAACTAATATTTTCAATATAATCAAATGATTATTATGATAGTAGAAATTTCCTAATCAAAATGTTTTCTAGCTATTGACTAATCTAATCAATGAATATATTAGTTTATTGATATGATTAATAGCGTCATTCAAAATTAAATAGCCAATAATTACCGAATTATTTAAATTTAAATTTAAGTAATCTGGTTGATGATTTGTTGATTTCAATTTCCGATAACTTATGCTGAATAGCTTCGTGCAATTTATTATTCGCCACATAATTCTCGAATTTCACATTAGATTTCCAGGTATCAATTCAAGATTCATGTGATATCAACTATTTTTGATCTATCGTTATCTTTGATAGAATTTTAAGAAAGTTTGCTGCAAGTGGCAAAATGCATGCTAACTTGCAAATATATCACATACATTATACAAAAATAATTTCTGAATTAGTAATTTCTTTCGAATCTTCATTGTTTTACAAAAAAAGAAATCGAAAAAAGAAAAAAAAAACTTTAGCATTTCTTATAAAAAAAAAAAATTCCTTTTTAAGAATTAAACACAATTCTCCTTTTCATCTACATTATTCTAAACATACTGTTTAAAAAAATTTTGCGAAAAAAAACTGAAATCTGTAAGAAAATTTTTTTAGACTCTTTTTTTTTTTTTTTTAAAGACTGCCGAATATTTTGAAATTATAAATTTGCGATTTTGTACAACACTTGCGAATTTACCAATTGAAGACAGGAAAGAAGTGTTACGAAAATGATTATAAAAATTTATCATTTTTCTACTAGAAATTCATTGTTATACTATTTTAATGTATCTTTTCAATAGAATATCAAATTTGGTTAAGAAATTGCTGTAAAAGTAATGGAATATAAACTTTTATAAAATTCGAGCTTTTCGAATTGAAATTTGTAAAATGATTGATTTATTTCTTTGAATACAATCAGAACTGCGTGATGTCAATTTTCAAATGAATCAATCGAACACCTGACGCCAACTTATCAACTTATCAATTTAACAGGCTGATTCATCAAACGATTAACTTCATGACAATAATGAATATTGCTACAAACTTTTAACTTTTATAAGCTTTAACTACGAAATCAAATTAAATATACAAATAAAAGAAAAAAACCATCATTAGTTTTTCAATTTCATTCCTCTCATTATTCTGTCAACTTATCATATCACACAGCTTATCACACATCCCGTAACTTATCAGTTTATCACATACATATACACATTTATTTGTAGATAAACATATTAATAGCACTATTTATCAAGGAATTTCTCCAGAAAATCACAAAATTTTGAACTTTGAACAAAAATTCATAATTTTTGATTTTTCACCTCTTTTTACACCCAATCTCTCAAAGCTCACCAAAATATACTATCATTCTTCAATCATTTTATATTTCCGCTGCAATCAATCAATTTCGTTTATAATTTTTTGGATAAAAAAAAAAAATTTATTTTGACAAAGTATTCTTATCAATATGATAAGAAAACTGTATCAATATGATACAATTTTCTTATCACTATTACATATATCATATATGAAATGAAATAATTACAAATCTAATAAAATTGTTTGCCAACGAATTTGTTTGAGATTAATTTATATAGCTTAGATAGAAAATGATTTCTGATTTTTTTCATTCTTTTCTTAATTGATTTTTTTTTTTTCAATTATTTTTTAAATGAGGAATTTTTTTTTCTCAAAAATTTTTAAAATATATGAGAAAATTTGTTTTTTCATTTCCTGACAAAATATATACATTTAGAATTTATTGAATTAAACCTGTTTAAATTAATTTTAATGTTTTTTTTTTTTGACAAATTGATAATCTTAAATGATAATTTGTCATTTCTTTCTTTTGCTACCATTTTGAGCCTAAAATTTATTCGGATAACTTGTTCATTTATTTTTAACTAGGCCTTTTTTTTCTTCTTTGTCCAGAATCCAAAACTCAATAATAAATAATGTTACAATGGAAACAAGAAATTTCACTAAAATTAAATGAAAAATTTTCGCAACAAATTCATGAAAATCAATATAATTGTTAGAATCTGTTTATAAATATTGTTATGAAGCCATTTCCAGATGATAATTAAACTTTTTTCATCAAATTTAAATATGCTTACAATTATTTACTACTTCTTCTGATTAGATCATTAATTTGATAAATATTAATCGAATTTTAGGAATAATTAATTCAAAAAAAAAAAAAAACTTTGTGAATCATGTATGATAGTACCGGAAGAGCAAGTTTATCGGATCAACGTAAATTGCCATTTTGTAGACGACATGACTCAGTCTTTCATTTTTTCCTTTTTTTTTTTTTTTTTTTTAATGAAATTTCAACTTTTGAGTAATTAACAACAAATAATTAATAACGTTCTCCTTCTTCTTCTTCTTCCTTTCTTTCGTTCTGAATTTCCAGAAAGTTATTCAAAATTTTTGTCTGGCACATATTTATTGATCCATTTCGGATGTAGACCAAAGGATTTAGTTAAATATCACAAATTATGCCTTTTCCATCCAGAATATACGAATTTTCGAAATTGAATTCCTGTCCGGAAAGTTTACGAACTAAATAAATATGGATTTTCGAAATTGAATTCCCATTCGGAAAATACGAATTTCTAACTGGTAAAATAAATTTTGGAACCGAAATTTTCATCATACGAATTTGCAAAACTGAATTTCCATCCGGAAAATAAGGATTTTCGATGTTAAATTCTTGCTCCGAAAATGTCAATTTTTCAAGTTGAATTCTCATTCGGAAAAATTGTATTTCTGAAGTTAAATGCTGGAGGATGCAGTCTTATTTGTTGATTCATCCAATCAATATTTCGCAACGACTTCGGATTGATTGATCGATTGATTGATTGATCAGTCATCCGACTGACCCATCAATCAATGCTTCCAATCGATACTCGAAATTCAAACAAAATGCAATCAATCAAAATTGTTCGTTGTTTACACATACAAGCAAACATTTCGATTAGACAGACAGACATGTACAATTCATTTTATTAATAATTCAACTTGCTTGGTCATAAATGATTCACATTTTTCACTCATCAAACCGTTCGCATTAATCGATCATTATACTTTGATCTTCGGTCAGAATTTATCAAATTCTGATTGATTGACTGATTGATTGATTGATTGATTGCTGAGTGTAGATTGATGCAATCCGTGTTGCAAAATAAACAAACTAACAATTGTTTCAATTGTTTCTCATTTAATTTCTTCTCATTTGCTAGATAAATTCAAAAAGTTTTCATCGAATTTTTTTACTCATCAAAACAATCAAAATTTACCTATCAATTCGAAAAGGTTAATCGAATTACCTAGAATTACCAAATTGTTCTTTTTTTCTTCTTTTTTCTTTTTAACCAGAATTTTCAAAACTTTATAATTATTCGTTTGTCTTATCAGATGTTTAAAAAGAGGAATTTCAGAAGATGGACGATGAATACATATGGAATAGGTAGCAGACGTGTGTTATTTCTTTATTTAACGTTTTTTTCACGTTTTATGAATACGTCTGCATACTTGGTCAATTCAAACGCTGTTCGTTAATTTTCATCTTCTTCTAATTAATTTATTTGTCAATGCAAGATTTCATATAAATTTGATTCAGATTGAAATTAGCATTTAAATTTGAAAAATAATTTGAAATTTGAAAATTAAAACGAGCTACATCAGAATTTAAATTCCTTTTAGATTAAAAAATGATTTGATTAGGATTAGAATTTTCTTATATTACTTAAATAATTTTAGGCCAAAAATTCTATGAATGGTCATCCCGAAAATGCATCCGAATTTATCCAAGCATTTCAAAAGCGTGAGTTTTATTTGATTTATTTATTCGCTTTCTACTTATTCGATTTTATCATTTTATGGCTATGCAAGAGATATGTTAATGAAAAAAAATTGAGGATATTTACCTGAATAGTGCGTGTAATACGTGTTTACGCCAGATATTACACGAATTGTTTCTGGAAATTATAAGAAAACATAAAAAT
Source organism: Onchocerca lupi (assembly GCA_028564675.1). Taxonomy (NCBI): domain Eukaryota; kingdom Metazoa; phylum Nematoda; class Chromadorea; order Rhabditida; family Onchocercidae; genus Onchocerca; species Onchocerca lupi. Next base: position 5,771 of record JAOVVO010000444.1, read on the forward strand.
ATTTTGCGCTTTCATTTGTCACCATATCACAAATGTCACAGAGCGTGAAATTCATATTAAATCGTCCTTATTACTAGATCGTCTATAATTTTAATGAAAATTTATTGCTTCATATTTTAGAGATAAAACAATCTGATAAGCATTTCAAGGAGAGCACGATAGAAAACGATCACGGCGTTCACGTTGAAAAAGATAGTTCGGAGGAAGATGAGGAAAAGAAGAAGGAAGAAGAAATTGATCCCAGTGATAGTGACATAAGCGAAGAGATGTACGTCACGTTTCACGTTTATCTTTTTTTCTTTCTATTTCTTAATTAATTTTATAGAAAAGTCATGATTATCGTTTATAACATAGGAATAGTACTATTTAATATCAATTTTTTTTCTGCTCTTAAGCTATTTCTGCTTCAAAAGCTCCAGAAAGCTATTTATTTTTTATTTTTATTTCCTATATAATTTCATTTCTATTGATTTTAATAATTTTAAATCTCAGAAAAACGCCTTTTATTTTTTAAATTTCAAAAAAATGAAAAACTAGCATTTTTTTTTTTTTTTTTATCTCTTAATAATTTCATTACATCTAAAAGAAAGCATAAGTATAGATGGTAATTTTAGAGATGATGAAATGAACTGGAATTTATCTCCAGTACAACTTCATGGTTCAATGGATTCAGATGAGCAACAAAATGATACTATTTCCTTTATCGATAATTCGTTCATTAACAGGAAAACATTCAGTTGTCCAAAAATTAAAAACGATTTTGTAACTGGTACCGATATGGGTGATTTGAGTCCAGAAGATATCGAAATTATTGCTGCAATGGGTGATTCCCTTGCTGTATGCTTCTTAATTTCTTTTTTGTAATTAATAAAAATTAATCAGTAATTTTTGAATTTCTCCTAAAATCGATACATGGAGAAGAGAGTTAAAAAAAAATTTTTCAAAACAAATCCAATGAAATAGCATGGAATAGATTTTTGTTTGTTAGATATCTTGGAGTTTCAACGTCAGAATTTCGAAATTTCTAAATTCAAATCGATCATTCTGAAATCTTGAAATTAACCTGAAATTAATGCTTGAAAAGAACTTGATCAGATTCTTTTATCTTTTCTGAATAAAATTATTTATCAAATATTTTAATTACAAATAACATAAAGTGGATTGATTCAGACAATCATAAAAGAAAATCAAACTGTACTAGGCAATTCACATTTTGGCTTTTTTTTTTTTAAGACCGGAAGAGGATTGTGGCCTCAAAGAGACATCGAATTTCGAGGTGCAGCATTTCCGATTGGTGGTGATGCAACCATTGATGGACTTGTTACTATTGCAAGTGATACCTTTTTCGATATTCATATTTTAATTACCTACTCCAATTTACCTAATTTTCAATTCTTATTTACGTATCATTGATCGCAAAATTTAGCATCATTTCTTCATTGTTAAATTATTATAATTTCTGCAGTTGATTTCGAACATTTCAGATATATTACATGAATTTAACGATAAATTGATTGGTGTATCACACGGTATGGGTACAAAATTTCAACTGCCTTATCATCAATTAAATGTTGCAGAAAGTGGTGCTTCGTCATCCAGTTTACCATCACAGGTTCTTAATTTGCATATTGATGAAAATTCAGATTCTACTCAAGTTATATTATAATTAGATTATATAAAAATGATTATTGATGTTATATATCATGATTTATTGCTTTTATTTCAAACTTTGCAATAAGTTATTTTTTGAAATAAAAACTTCAGGCAAAAGAATTGGTTAAAAGGCTTAAAGCATTACGCGAAGTGGATATTAATAATAAATGGACATTGGTCATTATCACTATTGGTACTGAAGAGGTAGAAATCTCTTAATAATCGTTAAAAATTGATTAATTTAATTTATTTTTTTCTTCCTCTCACATATAGTCAAAATTTAAACTAGAATATAAGTAGTGACATTGAATTTTTTTGCAAGAAACTTCACAATTTATTTGCATCAATTAGTTAGCACTTCGGAATAAGTTTATTTTGATCTATTAATCTTTTTTTTTTTTTTTTCTTTTTTGCAGATTTGTAAAGTTTGCCAAGCTCCTGATTACAATGCTTTATTAGAATCACTGATTATCCTGAATGAAGGTATCCAAAAGGCTTTTGTGGTACTTCTTGGACCTATTCATGTCTCATCCTCCTATCATCGAGAGTCTAATTTACTTAAGTAAATTTTTCCAAGTTTATTATTTGCAACTGATTTCTATCGCCACATATTTTATTGTTTATTTCATTTAGAGTTAATGTTGAAAATTCCATATCACTTCAGATCTCGTTGTGCTTGTTTCAAAGAGAAATCGGACGAGTTTATGAAAGAATTAAATAGAAAGTGGATTAAGGCATTTGTTCGATTACAGGCCCACTTTGAACAGCCGTATATCAAGGTGATGATTGTTATTTAGTGATAAGTGATAAAATGAAGATGCAAATTGTCTATGAAAACTCTTGATTAGATCTGTACAATAGTTGGCAATTGAATTATATATTCGAAATATATGGGAAGAAATTATCATACAAGAATTAATTTGAATTATTCTTGACTGAGCTTTCAATATAGAATATTTTGAGTGGGATTAATTGAAATTTGTAATTAATTGAAATTCAATTTAATTTTAGCGTTTAAATTTTGATTCATTTTTTTAGCGACGGAAATTTGGTCTTCTAGCACTTCCGATGCTAACGATTACATCTCGTTATCCACATTCTTTGTTTATTCCAAATCGTCCACTTCTGAATCGAAAAGGACATACTTATGCTACAAAATGGTTATGGAATCGACTGATGACTGGACCAACCTATAATCTTTCATTAGCTGTACTTTCTCAGGATTCATATTATTGTCCATCGATGGTAAATTATATTTTGTTAATTTTTAAAAAAATTGGAGTGAGCTAGAAAAGTAAATGATGAAAATAGCAAGAGAAGAGGATTATTTATAAATTAGCAAATTATTAATTGCAACAAGAAAATATTCATTAATGTAAATTCTAATTTATTGCTTTATGTAAATTTTAATCAAATCTTCGAAATTTTTATATTATTGAAACTTTCAGTTATGTCCATATTTTCGAACACCAGCAAATCGATATTATTGTCGGTTAATTCGTCATGTTGATGTCGAGAATCAAAATGAAGATTCCCTTATATTAACAATTGGTAGACCAATGAGACGATCAAGACAAAAGCTATATGTAACAGCTGGAATTGTTGTACTTATTTGTTTCTTTACTGTTTTATTCATTGGTACCATACTTTATCAAAAAAGTAAATATGTAAGTTAAATTTTTATTCATTTATCAAAATCACTCGAATGTATTAATTTTGAAATCAGTTTTTGCTTAAAAAAAAACAATTCTTATTAACTATTACTTGATACTTGATAAGTAAGCTAGAAAAATGAATAACTATGCGACTGTCTTGGAAAACAAAAGATGAAATATGCAGAATCATATTGTAAAACGAAAGAATAGAGAGATATTGAAAAAAGATACAAAAATTCTTTAGAGCCAAAAAATTCTGAGGAAAGAAGAGAGCAGAAAGAAAACAATATTATAGGAATTTTTCAAAAATAATAATATTACGTGAAGAATGATGTTATATTATTGCTTTTGGCTTAAATATTCAATAACAGAGCTTTTCCGATACTCATAATTTATTTAATAGAATCATTTCAGATCATTCTATTGTAAGTTCTTCGAATTTATTATGAACTTGAAATATTTTCGTTTTCTGAATTTTATCATCAAAATTTAATAGAAGAAATGAAATTTTCCTGTTACAATTTTTAATTTCTTCCACAAAAATTTGCTGAAATTTTCAATGTTTTTCAGGAAAGACGGATCAAATATAGGAGAAGTTCCGATAGATACAAGGACATAGAGTTCGATTTATTACCCGCCAAGAATTGAATGGAAAATTCAATTGACGAAATGAGGAATAATACTTTCTGCGATAAATGTTGAAATTAATTATAATGACTATTTCGAGATAGTGCCTTACAAATTTTACTTTGAACAAATAAATAATTTTTGTATAAAAAAAGATAAAAGAATAATTTTCATCAATTGTCTAACACTATGAACACCATTTTCTTAGCTTAATTTTGGTAAATTACAGTAAACACTAATTACTATTGTAATTTCCACAAGAATCCTCCAAAATTCTGGAACAATTCCAGCCATCATCATTTAGTATAGTATTTTAGTATTTTCTTTTTTTATTGAATGTTGAATAAGGTCTGCTTCGAAAAAGTTAACGCCATATGTTGTGCAGAAAATATGGTTAACAAATCTAAAGCATATCTTGATGATAATGCTAGATATCAAATTAAAAGTTGCGCTTGTTATTAGAAATATTTGAAATGAAATGATAAGAACAATTGATAAGCACAAGATGAATTTTTGTTGAAAGAGATGTTTAAGAGAAAGTGAACAGTACAAATAATATTTCTCTTAAATTCTTTTTTTCTTTTTTTTTTTTTTTTTTTTTGGCACTAATATTCCTGACGAAAAAACTATTAAAAATTTTCAGCAAAGTTAACTGAAAAATACATTTAATGGGAAAAAGAAATATAAAAAATGGAAATTTATCTGTCCGAAAAAGTATGAAAATAATCGATCTAGTAGCATGAAAACAGTTTATTTAGCATGAAAATCGTACAACTAATTCTTAAACTTTTAGATCCATCGAAAAGATCGATATTTCAGTTATAAAATAAGAATTGCGATGTTCGTTTTGTAAATGATATATTTCATCTCTAAAAATATTTTATATCGATTTATTGTAAAAACCAGCAAAATGAAGATTTTTCATTGATTAGGAAAGTTAATTTAACTGATATGAATGCGTTATAATAGAAATTTAAAAAGAAAAAAAAAATTAAAAATTAAGAAGATACGAAAAACTCAGCTTGGATTACAATTGTGAAGGAAGCATTTTAAGTTGTTGAATAGAATTCTTTTCTCTACCTGCACCCTTTAGCACTATGTATTTAATTTTTTAAACATTATTACAACTATAAATTTACAATTTTCGAAAAAATACTTTTTATTTTCCAATAATTAATTATCATTTCATAAATTTTAGCATTCCTTTTTTATTTTTATTTTTAATTACGTAAATTTTGAATTGTTTCATTTAATAAAACGAAAACACACTGCATTTTTGTTTGGAATTGGTAATTTCTATAAATTGACAAAAGTATCCATAAAATATAATAAAATCGAAGGTTACAGAAAAATTTCAATATTTTGTTTTATCTTGATTTCATTCAGTATTTCATTTAGTTCTAATATAAATTCCATGATGATAAATGAAATATTTTTATGAAAACATTCACAAAAATACACACTATAGAAATCGTAAAAGTATGTTATCTGTAATAGTAGTAATATAAAATAGGATACTATTGTAAATTGTCAAATATCTCGGATTTTGCCCTGGTAATTTTATAATTTCAAGAAAAAAAAATTCCGAAATTATCTAATTTTTGGGAACCAATTGAAACGAAATTTGGGTAACACTGATTGAACTCTTGGCTTATTATCACGGCCATATAATATTTATGAGACAATAATAGGAGTGATGCCTTGGACTAATTCCTTGCTCTTATTAAGCAGGTATCTCTTTAATTACAATTAACTTTTTTACGATAGCCAGGGTAAAAAACAATTAAGCAAAATATTCAATTGCAATCTAATTTGTTTCAATTAATTAGATTAATTATTGAATTTGAAGTTAGACTATTCGACTCAATTTTTTAATTCCTTTTGCCAAAAACCTCAAAATTGCAGATTAAATTTACAAGTTTTTATTTCATTTATTTCAATTTTCAATTGCCAATTGATAGCTGTAAATTGATACAACGGGCAGTTGTTAATTATATCTATCGTCAGGTGTTTATTTTCTAACGAATGAATCGCATGAATTCTTCAAGTACTGATAATAATATCACAAGCATTTATCACTTATCATACGACAATTATAAAGATGAAATGATAAATTAAAGGCGAGTGATAAATTTTGAAAGATGTTATATTTTTGAATTGTGTGAAATTTGGAAAAATCATATCCATCCAATTTTTTCTAATATATTTCCTGATTTGTCATTGTGTTCTCTTATCAATAATTAATCATCTCTCCTTGATTTCTTTTAATTTTAATTGTTTTTTTTCATTTTCTCATTGTTTCTTCTTTCATTTCTCTTTGATTGATAATTGATTTGTTCAGTTAATCAAATTATAAATTTGAGAAAAAGCAATGGCCAGTAAATGTTACAGATCTTTTTTTTTTTTTGTAAATCTATAGAGGCTTGATTATTTTTTATTGAATATGAAAATTACAAAATTGAAATACTATGATCTGTGAAACATATGATAGAACATCAATATAAACGAATTCAAAAAGATAATCAGCAGCTACTTCAACTACTTCAACGATGATTACTCCAAATTTGAATGATATTCAAACATGATATTTACTACGTTCACATATGATAATCATTTCTAAAATTTTATAAATTCTCTTGAATATCCTATTCTCAATAAATTATGCCAGTAATTGGTTTAATATTTCCATAAATCTTTGTTAGGTATACAATTATAATGTTTCCACAATGTATTTTGGTTTTGTATAAGTGTTTGCTCATTGTTATGTTTTTAATTTTAATTTACTACCTACTTTAATATATTCCTATTCGTTGCGTTTGCCCTGTTTATTTCAACCAACTTTCCTTTTCATTTCCAGTAAATTTACATTAATTTTTAACCAATAATTCAATTATTTTGAAGTTAATTGATTCCAAAATAGTTTTAAATAATAAATCATTTCACAAGTCTGTTAAATCTATCTTTTCATCAGATTGGAATTTATTTCTAGATTCGGAATTTTAATTTTGACCATTTTAATAACAACGATGCCTTTCTTAAATATATCAATAAAAATTTGCAAAATAATTGTTAGATCTCGCAAATCTGACCGCCTGATTTAAAGGAATAAGGAAAAAACATTCTGAAAATGGAACTTGATCTTTTAAAAATGGAGCTGTTATTGAAATTAGCCAATGATCCAGTATCGATAACATTCGAAGGCTAAGCAGTACATCTAAAGTTTATTTCACATTTCACTTCGTTTCATATTTCAGTACAATATAATTCCAAACGTGAACTATTCCTATTTTACTTACTTTTGGCAATTGAAAAGAATAGTTAACATTAAAAAATTGAACTGAAATAAATAAGCTTAGTCGAATTATTCAAATTCAAAGTTTCGCATACAGCAAAACGTGAAGTTTCAACCATCAGCTTTTTCTTGTTTATTCCTAAAGTAACCTACAATATTTGTATTACCTATGGAATAAGAAGCAAAAATGAGTAATTTTTCATCTTTATAATTTAAGAAATAGACTCCAGTGAAATTGTTATAAAATTCCATGTAATGTAGAAGTTTTGAATGCTGTTGAATTATTTAGCGGATTTTTTATTTTGCTGATTTTAATTTGTAGTTCGGAAATTTTTTGAAAGAGTTCTCTTTCACTCTTTCATTTGATTCATCTCACAAAGTATTTATTTACATTGCATGTCATATGCAATAATACTAGAAAAAAAAATAGCTGAAAAAGTTTAAATTGATCGATTCCCGTTATTATTCAAGGAAATTATTTACAAAGATTATGATTAGTGACCCTAAACGAAATTGTCAAGACAGCTACTGCTCTCGCCAATATTTTAATTATTTAAGTAACGTAAGTAAGTTAATCCTACTCGATCAATTATCATCTTCTTCATCATTAAACGACAATAATCTTGAATTCGATACGGCTATCTCTTTCGTTTCTTCTGAGTGCTTTCGTTTCTCGGCTGTTTCTTCCCCCGACTGCTGTTCTTTCCGTTTCATTGGCTTTTTGAAAATTATCTTCCCTTCTTCAATTTTCCTTTCTATAAAAGTTCACCTATTTAAAATCTAAAACAATCCACTATAAGCGTTCATATTTGCCAAGCACAAATTTTTTTTTCCTTCCCTTTTCATTCTAATAAGCTTTAAATTACAATATAACTAATAATGCCACTACGTTGTAGCACAATACATTTCATCCTACATTTCGAGAAATTTTCTGGACTGAATCCAAAGCTATGTTTGATAATATCAAAGATTAGAAAAAAATCCATCGAAATCACTTACGATCTTCTTCAATACGCCTCTTCTCCAATTCAGCTTCTAGTCCTTTTTCATCCAGATCCTTCTGAGCGTCCAAAATAACGATCTAAATGAATCAATTTTACTCAGAAAGGATCTCTACAAATACAGCAGATAAGCAGATCTTACTTGAGGCCTATCCTCTTGATTCATTCGTGATAAGTCATCATCGTCCAGATCATTTTCAATATATCCTTCACCTGCAGTCGTTGAGAACTATAATAAAATTGCAAAGAATAACAATATTACTCTGAATTTATTAAGCAGATAAACTGACACTAAGACTCATCAACTTTCCAGTGATGATCTCTTAAATAATATTCTTGATCAATTATAAAACGCAAAAATAAGCTTAAGATTTGATTTACAACTTCAGCTTTTATGTTGACTTACTAAGAAACTAACACATTCGAATCGCTCTATTCATATATACTAACTGTTATTTGTTGCACAAAGTGCATTTGTTACATTAAGCAAATAAGTAATCATTTATTGCATAAATGAATCATGCATATAATTTAATCCTTTCTTTTTTCTTCGTTTTTTTTTTTCTTAAACAAACAACTGAAAAGTAAACATTTTCAGTTTAAAAGAAAGAAAATTAATTACAGGGAAACAAAATCAATGGAAATAACTTTATTTTCGATTGTTGGCGGTGGCTTGTAGCCCAATTTCTCCTTGATTTTTTGTATAAAAGGTGGATCTTCTTGCAAAACGGCTGTTATCGATGACTTCTCCTTGTATGACAATTTCTTACCTGACATCTTTCACAATTTTCCTAATATCTGGAATAGTTTTACTTAGTAAATGAGTATCGAAAGTGATACAATTGGATGATAATTTACTTGGTCAAATTATCCTTAACATACGGAAGGAACAACAATAACCAATTCAATATCCATTCACAAGATAATCTCATCAATTTCTAAATAAACTCAATTAACAGAAGAATTACATCGAATAACGAAAGAGCGAATGTCTATTAATTCAAATACTCCGTATGGTAGAATTTTATAACAGATCGGTAGTTCGCACATCTCAGATAATGTGTGTCTGTCTGTCTGTGTGCATATGTGTGTGTGTGTGTGTGTGCAGGTTGCATGGATGCGTGTGTGGGTATGCGTGTATATGTGTATGTACGTGTGTGTATGTCGAGGTATGTGTGTATGTGAGTATGTATGTTTATGCATGTGTCTGTTTCTGTTGGCGTATGTTACATATGTCTGTGCGTATGTCTGTGTATGTCGACGTATGTCACGTATTTTTGTGCATGTGTGTATATATATCCCCATGCATGCATCTATCGCACTGAATGACAGATGTCGCCAAAGATCAATTATTGGGTTGCGGACAAACTTACTTGATTTCTAACAATTGCTGTGTCGCAATTCTCTGCAACATTGATGGAAGAGAATGAAAAGTTTTCTCTCTTATTTTTGAAAATTTGAAATAGAATGATAGATGCATCTCTAAACTTTATACTTTTCAAAATAATTAATAAATGATATGTCTGGAAATTGAAGATGTTAGAATGAGAAACTATATTTTTGTTATTATATAACGCACGCAGACTTTTTTAGATTTCCGAACGATATGACACATTTGCTAGAGCCGAAATTGACAATTGTTCTTACGGGATTCGGTCCATTCCAGTTATTCGATACTAATCCCAGTGAAAAAGTGGTGCAACGAATTGTCGAAGAAGGTACAATAATCTTTTACTTTTAATCTTTTGATAGTGATGAAATTCATCTTCTCATTAGTGATACTTTTCGTTTCTTATTTCGTTTACTTTATTTTTATCTTTTCCCGATTAAGTGATAGTTTGCTTTACTACAGGAATAGATATACTACCGAATTAGAGGTATATGTCGCATTAAATTAGTGGATAATTATGTGGGGAAACTGAGAAGTATAGTTACATTACTGATTTACAAGTTTAATTTGACTTGAGGTATCAAAGATATACAACCAAATGCCAGAATTATCGTTAAGGTGATGCCAGTAGTATATGAGGATGTGCAGTATATAGTGTCTGAATTATGGGAGAAATATCATCCTGATGTAAGTTTCGCTCGTTAATATATATGCATTATTCCGATCACCATCCTTGAAATGCTAAAAAATTATCACTTTTGACATTGTTGTTGCATCAGCACTCCTGAACTTTCTCACTTTATTTTGTGTTTATATAAACAATGTGCAATTGGTGTAGAAGATATATGAGTCGGAAATTATTCATAATGCTTGCCATTTTTATATTTTACTATTTTAGAATGTAAATTTGCATTTCTATATTTTAATATTTCAAGAATATGAAATTTCAGCGTCAATATTAGCAACGAAATGGATAATTAGAGCTTATTAGTGAAATACCAAATCGTTTTGCAGCTTGTTGTGCATTTGGGTGTTCATTCCGTCAGTCATGTAATAAAAATCGAAACAAGAAGTTGTGGTATCGGTTATTATCAAGATGATGTCAAATGTAATTTTTTGTCTCTGTCTATGGAAAGAAAAATTCTATTTATTCATATCTTTGGCAAATTGAATGATTAATTAGAATTGTTCCTGAAGTTTAAAATCTCAATCAATCAAACTCTTATAAAATTGTATTTCTATAATGTTTATGTATATTGATCAAATTGCAGCAAAAACACCGGAAAACCATAGGTGTCCACTGGTTGATTGCTGTTTTGATGATGAGAAAAGCATTATATATACTGGATTAGATTGTGAGAAACTTCTGGAAGCAGTGAGAACGGAATTTGCTGACGAAAATGTACAATTTGAGTTATCTGATGATCCAGGAAGGTTAGAATTATACCGTTATGTTCCTTCTGTTTTGGTTTCCAGTCCTCTTGCTGATATCTTTTCAAAACAAATAAAAATTAGAAATTTAGTGGACATTTCTATCAGAAGTCTAATTTATATTCGCAAACTGTCATTATCTGGCTATTACACAATCTAAGAAGTTAATGAATCATTTAACTATCATAACTTCAGTTGATAATGCATCATGAAAATGATACAATTTTACCCTTAATAAGATTCAGCCTCGTCTCTACTTGGCTTTCTTAGAATGTGTGCAATATATTCAAATCTCCCAGTAACTTTTTCTACTATTTAATGTATTAATAGTTTGACTTTCATATTTCATGATTATAGTCTTGATATAAATGAAACCTAATACGAAATGATTCTCAGGTATTTATGCGCGTATTCTTATTATATTTCACTTCGGCATGACAGGAACTGTTCCCTGTTTGTACACATTCCATGTTTCAATAAGTGCTGTACCTTGGAACTTATCACAAAAATTGTCAAAGAAATCATTCGTCTATCAATACTACAGATTCTGAAAGCGCGCGAAAAAATCCCGGAAGTCTTTGTGAGAGCAAGCAACGCAGTTGTATGACAAAACGGCTTTCATTCGCATTAATTGTTCTTTCTTTGTAGCTCGAACCTTTTCCCTTTTCGTCGCTAATATTTTTAATAACGGAAATGTATTGGGATTTAAACTTGTTTTATTATATCTTTTATATGAAGTGTATAAATCCGAAATATTATTTCATGTAAAATTATCTGTATAAAATAAAATATTCGATTCCCACATCATGTGAATCACTATCATTTGGTTTATCCACTAGCCCGCACTTTTCCTGGGATCATAAAGAAATGCGACTTTCTTAATTCCAAGTTCTTTGTATTTCAACTTAGCTTCTTTATGCAAAAAGAAAAAAAAAAAAAAAAAGAAATTAGGATTAATGGCATAATGCTTTCGATGTTTTGAACTGAAATGTAACATTTTTTACGCTGTTATTCGGCCACTTTATTCAGAACTTCAAGAAAAAAGTGAAGTATTTTTCAATCAAGAAAAGTACAAAACATTTTTTCAACCCATCTCTTCAAGAATTTTTATAAATGCAAAAAATAACATTTCTAGCGTTTATCGTCATTAGTTTAAAGCAATGTTATAACAGCATCAATTTAAAAAAAAAAAAATCCTGTTTCATCACTATGGTTTCGAAATGGATTGAAAAAATGAAATATTCTGAATATTTAGAAAGCATACGATTGAAAACAGTATCAATGAGTTAGTTTATCTATATAAAGAATTTAATATAAGAAAGAAGATTTTCTTGCAAAGTCACAGAATAGGTGTTTTATTTTCAAGAAATATAAAGCAGCGCAATAAGTCAACCAATCAAATGAATTTCAAGTAGTCGAAATTCAAGATCTTTCAATCATTAAAGAGTTGTATGTATTCAATGCTTGGAAATTATTGATTTCTATCATGGTATTCTAATATTTCTGCAAAATAGGGCGTTTTATTTCTAAACAATATAAAACAGAGCATATATGAATACAAATAAAGTCGAATGGGCCAGAATATGAAAAGTAACCTTTTCTAAGGTTATACTAAAATTAAACTTTAAAAGCTTTTCATCATTACTATTGCAAGTCTTCACCTCTTGAAATCAAAGCTTGAACTCCATGAATACTGGCTACATTTTAATGCAAGTTACGCTAACTAAAAAAAAAAAAAAGAAGAGAACGATTTTAAATTAATTTTAGAATATTTCTACAAGTTCTACCAACACTTAAAAAAAAAAAAAGAAGGTGAATAAAATAACATCGAGCTGCGACAAGCTTGATAAGCTAAGCGCTTGGCCAAGTTCAATTCTAAGTTGCGTTTCAAAATGAAGAACAACATGCTCTGAATTTGCTGATAGTTCAAATTTTTGTTATTACCATGGAATCAATGAAATCCATATGTTAAACAACTTTTGTCAAATATTTGTAGAAACAATTATGTCGTTTTACGAGTATGCTGTAATGGCGGTGGGGGAATTCCAACTTTCTTGTACCAAATGTGATACGTAAAATACCAGCAAAGAACAGCGACCAGTGCACCCATCACTTTGTGATATATATGATGATAATAAAGCACCGAAATCAGTAGTTCAAAATCCTATAAAAAAAATTAAGAATGCTCAATTTTTATCAATTGTGTCTTGAATTAAATTAATTTATAATAGATTTTAGTTAAGTCAGTGGAATGCACCAGTGTTAAATGTTGAAAAGCAAGGCTAAATATGAGCAGAAAAATTATTTATATTTTGACCAGAAAGAAAAAAATCTATTGCAAGTCAATAAAAAAATGCAATATATGTCTATTAACAAATCATTCTTAATAAAATAAATCATATTTTGAAAATTCTATTATCATTCACTGAAGAGGAGTTATTTTATTGATCAAATAGTCTGCGAACTAAAACCAAGCCAAAAATTTCTCCAGAAAAATAAGAAATACAAGATGATTTCTGATTTTCTGTTGCTAAAAAATGACAAATTATTACCCAAAGTAGATGAAGAGCACACATAAAAATGAAGAAAATTTTAATGAGATTTTCGTTTTTAACCGAAGGCATCTTTCGAGTGCGATGAACTATTGTTACGGAGCGGAACGCTAAAGCCTGAAAATTTGGAACATTAAATCATAGTTAACAGTAAGAGATGGAAAGTATCCAAGTTCTAAATCCAGACCTGGCTTTCACATCATCATTGGATAATCTAAATTCTTCTAATTAAAAATAGGATGAATGATTAGAAGTTCCAGCAATTTTTAGGATTTCATTATTTTAATAGTAATGATACTTACTTCTTCACATATGATAAGAGAACTGTAGATAAGAATAAAGCAATGACCACTGATATCAAAGCCAGGAATCCATTTACCACCATCAACAGTACACGATGAACGAGGACTCAGTTTAGACCCATGGCAATGACCTGTCATTTGTTCAAATACTACAAATCTGAAACGATATAATTAGCTAATTGCATGAAATCAACACTGTTATTGATCCATAAGTCCTTTTTGTTCATATTCTTGCATTATTGATACAATAAAATGGAAAAATGTAGCATTATACGTGAATTTTAGCGCGTAAAGTTAAAGATGAAAGTAAGAAAAGTTCAAAATATAAAATATGTAAAACTCTCACGCATGAGTGCAGTAATACCATATTGTTGTGGCAATTATCATACGGCTTAAATTCTGCATAATCCCTGAAGTTCATAAATTCTTTCAATAAAAACTTTAAAATTATGAGGAAAATAAATTATAGAAATCAATCAAAAGAATGATAAAGTAGAAAATATCCATTTCAATATTTTCATCAAGAAAATTTAGGCTAAAGACTTTGAAAGTTGTAGGGAATGGAAAACTTCAGTGGTCTCATGGGCATAAAAAATAGTTGGATTTCTAACTGTGAGAGAGAGCTAAAAGAAATACCTGAGATGGTTTGACCAACAGCAATCGAAATATACCAAATAAATGGACACACAACGAAACATGTCCAAAACCAACCCAATTTAACAAAATAACTATTCAAAATATTATTCTTCTACAAATATTTGATATTAAACGAATAATTTTTGTCGAAGAAATAAAAAAAAATGCAATATCTAGTTTTAAAATTTAAATATCTGTCGATATGTTTCAGCTGTTACTTATGAATTCAATTAAAATTTACTAGCAAGTTTGTCTGCACTTCTTTATCATTTAATACTACTTAAGACCTTCTTTGGCAAGATCTTAGATTTGATGAACCCAAAAGTTAAATTAGTCCACATGAATCCATTACGTCCAAAAGTTACATGCATATACACTAAAATATTCTTGTCCAAGTATAAAAAAATAACTCCCAAAACTTCTCATCATATAGTCGTGTCATTTCTTTCCAAAAAATTTATTGGAAAAAAAAAAGAACCAACCTTTACTAAGTAATAATGATTAGGTAATGGTACAACGGCAGCGAAAACTGATAGCAGAAAAACTGCTAACAGATGGAAGATAGCTTTTCGATCTGTGCTTAAATAAAGATATTTACGAGCAAAGTGTATTAATATGCCACATATAATATCATAGGCTTCAGCAACATTTGAATGATACTGTATGGATTGTCGATGTTGGGTTTTAACCGCCATTGCACACTTATATCGGATAGCGAATATTAAGAATCGTTAATAGTCCAAAGAATCTGTAAACTCGAAAGATTTGCATATCCCAAGGCTTTTATAGATTATAATTAATTCCACCAGAGATATAAATGTAGCCCGTGAACAAAAGCTGCACAATGTTACCACTTTAAGTCCTGTTACAATATCAGTATAATTTCTGTCACCAAAAAAACTAGAGATTTAGAAGTAATCGGAACGAATTTCTGCAGAAAAGGTCGAAAGAACGTAATTAATTTTCAAGAATGGTCAGAGCTAATCCATCGATGGTACAAAATTTTTCTCTTTGACATAATTATTTTCAAGCCGGAGTCATCTGAATTTTTTTTTTTTAGGAAATCTAACTTATTCAAAACACTTAAAACTCGAAAGCCAATGACACCATCCAGTTCATATGTCATAGCATTCCATTCAGATGGAAGCAGAAGCTCACTCCAGGATCCTTATAATTTAAGCCAATGTTTGGTTCATCCCACTACGTCGATTCTGCTTGGCAAAAATGGCTCACTCACTCCCTCTATTCATCACCTTCCTTTTTTATTTATGATTCTGAAAATTCGAATATTTAATTAATCATGATACATAAATATATCTATAAAAATTTGACTTGTTTTGCTTCATAAAATTCATCCTATTAGATATACAAAAATATATAAATTACACACACACACACATACACATACTCTGAGACGTCGTTCCGACGACCATTCCTTTTCGGATCCAAATCCGAAGGAAGGGGACTTTAATTTCAGTACTATAAGTTCATCATAAATTTTTTTTCAAAAAATTACAGCTATCAATATCTGAATGTATATTTTCATCAGCAAAATTTTGTTTACCTCGTATGAGATTGACACGGAAATAAATATCGAAGAGAGCACTTACATAATCAATGTCTCCCGAAATCGAATACGAATAATTTAATAGACAGCAACAATGAAAATTCGCACACAAATTAACAATATGACAAGTTGACAATAATAAAAAGCAATCCTGGAAATTATAAACGAAGCATCAAATATTCAAATTATTATTATTATAAAATAATTATGATAATAACAGGTAATCTATGAACCAATTTATGAATGATAACTGAAACGAGTGAATCGTACTAGATAGACTGAAAATCTCCATAAGGTAAACACACGAAAATAATGCAAACAATGAAATGCCTCAGCATTCTCTATTTGAATATCCTGTACAACCATCTCAGATTTCCTTCAAAAATAAATACATGTATCCAAAAATTAAAAAGTAACAAGTTAATTAAAATTCTAGAATACCCTATCTTTTTTGCGGACCCATCAGCAGCTGTAATTATTAGAATTCATCATCATCAATATCTTCATCTATATGACTCCTTTTTAACATCCACTTCCCGAACCATTTACTACGAATATGATGCTCTTTCATGAATCTATATAATTCGCTTTCTCTTTCTTCCCTTAATTCGACTTCAATGTTATTCTTAATGCACTGATATGTTTCATCGATTGATAAATCGGAAAACAAAGAAACACTAAAAACTGCCATAGATGACAACACTCTGAAAACGTAAAAGATTGAATTATCATAAAATCTATGATTTATGCGACACCGCTTTGTTTCAACGCATTATGTGAATACGTCACAAGATTGACATATGTTGATCATGTAGGATCATGAACTAACGGATTGGTAAATCTTTGGGACAGAATTATTGCAGCAACCACCAACTGTGTATCATCCCACAGAATTATAAAATTTATCGTATTTACTAAACGTTAGTGAAGCGTTTTTCATTGACAAGCCCAAAAAGATTGATTAAAATAAATCTTTAATGGGTGATATAACGAATCTTCTACATGCTAAGCCATTTATAGCATGCGAATATGTTTCAACTCAGGATGTGTTGAGGTGAACAGCAAAAGAAACGCAATAATCTATTGATTGATTCTAACAAATTTAGATTTTTCTAAACCTTATACGTCGTTTCACACAACTACTTATACGGATTTCATTTCAAAAAAAAAAAACCGATAGGCCATAACAAAACGACTTACCCTAACATTAGTCCACCTTTCACTGCTTGTAATGGCTTTACTCCCAAAGAATAACTAAATATAGTTGGGATAACAGCTGAAAACTTTAAAATCGTTTCAATAAAAAATTTCAATAAAGAGAAAAAAAATGCAAATAAGCAAATTATATCAAAATTTTACAATCTTTTACAAAAAATCCAGTCATTTCGATAATAGCATTTAAGTTGATGGGGTTAAGTAAGTTCTAGTATTTTCTTCAAGACAAACTTCAAGATCGTGCCGAACTTCAACAACATTATTCATTTATTTATTTGCAGTATCATTTTCCAATCCGTTTTCATATATTAATTTGAAAACACCTACTTGTAGCAAATGGAATAGTCCAAAGCGAAAAATGTTCACTCCATGTTGCAAACTGCGTTATAAAAATCCTGTAAAAGTCAAAACGATTAAAGAATGCTCTAAGATTTTATCTGCACAATTGTAACCCATTAAACTTTTGTCTAAATAATTATAAAATTTTTCCCATTTCCCGAAAACTGATTAAAGCTGTTTCAATTCTCTTTTCATAAATTAATAAAAGTATAACTTTAATACATCATGCATCCAATGTTAGCAGCCATTAAAGCGCCGCTAAAGATGCTTTTCGTTATACATTTTCCCAATCCATTACTGGCGTTACTATTCTGAAAATTCAACTCTCCTTCTCAAATCAATTATTCAGATTTAATTACCAACTATTGATAGAATTTTCAATTTCTTTAAAAATCAAGATAATCACAAATAGTGAAATCCGACCAGAACAATCAAGTGAAGTATTATTAAGAATGAAAGTTTTGTGGTCCATTTTTCTGGCCAAAGTTATTCCTGCTTCAAAGTGGATAGCAATCGACTGAAAGTAAAATAAAGAAAATGAAATCAAATTTACGAGGAAACTATTTCGCTGCTCAGCCTTCGCTAAAATCATCCTTGTGACAACACTAATTACAGTTTGACTTAAAAATGCCACTTTCATGCTCTTTAACGTTATCCACTTCTCAAAATTCACATCTGCAAATAAGCTATGAATAATCAAAATTACCAGAAAAACTTTCTAATTAATCAAACGATCAGTCAAAAAGTGCAGATGAACTGAGTTCCTTTTTCAAAAATCATGTGGTACTCATCATAACTTCTTCTTATGCATTCCAGAAATGTCTCTAATAACTATTTTGGAAGACAATTCATAATCTCAGCCTGGAATGACTGATTTCATGATTTGTTCTTCTCTTCAAATTTAGATAAACATGATTTTAAAAAGAATACTTTCATCGTCATAAAATTCTTTCAATTTCTCCCATCTTAAATTTTCGACGATGTATGAGAAGAAAGAAGAAGTGTTCACAGTATTACTTTGTCCAGCTGCTACTACATCAACAGATTTATTGTTATTCACATCATCTATAATAATAAGAATGTAATTTCATACAATTTCAAAATTTGAATTTTGGACCTAATTAGAATCACAGAAGTTATTCTACATACAACTTCCGATTTCTCTTCTATTACCTTATTTTACTTGTTTCAAAGCTATTATTCACTTGGTAACTTAGTTCGAAAACTCATCGTTCAATTCTAGTGTATGTCGTTGTTTCATTTCTAACGAAATTTGAAAAGAACTGTTATTTGAGAAATTCTCAGAAAGTCATCAGTCCTAACATAAACAAATATTAAACGAACCATCAGCAGACATTGCTTTTAGATAACCGAACCATTTTCGTGTATATAATGGCCGAAATACGACTGTTTCAAGCAAGGTATTTCTGTCCTCGCCATCAAGCATTATAGACTAATCTATATCACAAATAAAATGAAGTAATGTTTCTAGAATATAACAATATTTTGGCCAGTAACAAGTCACGCAAGTACTGGAATAGAAATTTAATAACGAAGCTATCAATAATAAAAGAAATTTTAAATGAACTCTTAATAGAGAACTCTTCTGTTGCAATAAAAATGCACATACTTTATCTTTAAAGCAATATCGGAGTTTAAAGTCAAATTTTTTGTTTTAAACATTGAGAAGTTTTAACTGTACAAAATCAATGATTGGTAAATCCGTGAGTAAAAGAAGCAGAATAGTGCGTCCCAGTATATTATATACTAGCACATACGTACTGTCATATCAGGGACTCCTTTATGATAGTATATTTCTAAAATATAACAATATACTGGACTAAGTCATATAAGCACTGGAGTAAAAACTTAGTAATGTAATTTGAGAATTAGTGTAAATTTAATAAAGCTATTCGAGAATTACTTTACATTATGGTAACAACCCGAAAAACGGTAACGATATTAAGTTCAAGCTATGTACATACCAAACAATAAGAGTTCCCGGCACCCTGGATTAGACCAATCCCGGTCTTCCCCAGATTGATCTCAATAAATTATCATGTTATAAATTACTTTCCACGGGCCGCAAAAATATTGATTTGATAGTTTATCTATAAGAGCGATCTCACTGGTATTTCATCGACTGGTTTTGCGGGTTAAAGGTCAATAGTTTCTTTTTTTTTGTGCAAATATGAACATTATTTACATCAATCGAGCTAAAGGTCTTGCAAATTAAAATTTAACTTATCAATTGACCTTATTTCTCTTATTTGTTTATCTGAAAAAAAAATTTCGTCCTGACCTAGGATATCATTATTTTGCCCACGTTAACCTTTAGCTAATGGCAAATAGAAGTTAAAGACATTGAAATATTTTACTTTCAATATAGTTATTTATATTTTAGTTAAAATAACATAAATTAAAAATTCCAAAACGGATATTGTTTCAGAATAATACGTTAAAGCGATGAAGAATAAAATATAGGAGTGAACAATACTGCTGCTATAAATTAATTCTCAAAATGGGCATTATTGTTGCAAAACGGTTAAAATTTTCATTTCATTTCGGTGTTTCAAATTTTCAATTAAATTTTTAACTTAAATATTTGTAAATTTTTGCATATTTAATGTAAAGCATCTCTTCTTGAGAACAATTCAATCAGCTAATTCTTTTATGAATCGGTCGAACTAGATAAATGAATTCTTATTCCTTCATGCTAAAATTAGTTCCTGTTGTGTCAAATAATCAAATCCGAAGGTCAGAATGAACAATTTCAACGAAGGAAATAATTCATCCTATATTGTAGAATCATGAAAAACGTGTATATTAGGTATATTTCTTATTGATTCAGATAGTATTGTAGGATTGAATGTAATTTTGTTTTCAGACATTTTTCGGTTTGCCGGTGGCTTTCTAAACTGTATTATTCGGTACTGCAGAGGAAATCTTTTAAGGTACCCCATTTTTTCATTAAATAGTGGTATCCCTTTGGATCTCATTTTCTCAATTACAGGATTCATTTGGAAGTGATGTAAATTTTATCCTTATTATTTGGAGAATTTCTGAGATTTATTTTCTTCTTCAAGTTTCCATCTTTATCATTTTTTTTTTAAAAATTATCTCTTTATTTTTGCAGAGATTAGAATTGGAAAATTGTGGAGAGAAATTAGGAACAATTGATCAAATATTGGTTCAACGTAAACTTGAAAGATCTGGAAGCATTTTCTTTAGTAATACTTCGAATAGAACAATGCATCTCAAAAACCTTGAAAAAAAAGTGAATCCGCATTTATTAATAATAGTGAATCATTTGTCGAATGACATGTCGTTAAGTGTTAGTTTCAATTTGATTTTTTTCGGAGCATAAAGTGAAATTTTACATGTATACTACTGCTTGTTGTGTCATTCGGGGATAATTTTAGCTAATATTATCTTGAAAATAGATATGCAGTTGTAAATATTGTGGTATACAAATGTTTTATACACATTATTTTAGCTAGGTAACAATTTCCAAATTAGGATTTTGGAGATATATTAGATTACGTCCTGGAACTGCGAACAATTTGATTATCATTTGGATAGAATAACACAATTTGAGACTGAGTTATGCGAGTTTTTCTCGAAGACAAAAATGATCGAATAGTTCTGTTGATTCAGGATAAATGTTTAGTTGTCAAATTCACA
Source organism: Onchocerca lupi (assembly GCA_028564675.1). NCBI lineage: Eukaryota > Metazoa > Nematoda > Chromadorea > Rhabditida > Onchocercidae > Onchocerca > Onchocerca lupi. Next base: position 27,115 of record JAOVVO010000444.1, read on the forward strand.
TGCGTAATTTTTTATTTTTAGAATCATGTGCGCAAGCCACTAATTAAATTTATTGGTGCTCGACTTCCACGACCTCACTATGATCGGTCACTATTTAAATATTATCTTTACTCGTATTCTGAAGAAGCAACAAGTCTCGTGCGACATTATTAGAAATAAAATTAATTAAGATTGCGCAGGTTTTCGACAATGAATTGTGATACTAATCTAATTAGCATTTCTCTAACATTATTCTTTTAGATCAACTCTGCCACCGCTAGTATGTGAATCGAAATCTTCATTAACATCTCGTTAGTCGTTTATGCAAAATAATAATCTTAATTTTTGTTCTTCTTTCAGCTGTAGCAATATTAGAATTATAGCAAACTTTTGTATTTAGCTGAACTGAATTGAGTCAAGATAATTTGATTTAACGGATTTTAATTGATTGAACTGGATTAAATTACAGTGCTTTGTATTAGATCATACTAGATTTAACTGATATATAAATTGAATTGAATCGTACAGATTGACATCTGATATTAATTTGGATAAAAATGGATCAATTTTTTTGATAATTAGTCAAAGTAGTTTAGATTTTTCATTCAAAAAAATCTCTAAGGTTAGCTTATCTGCAGAAGGATTGCTTTCTTCATCGAATGTGCCATCATCGACTGTGCAAACTAAAATAAAACAAGGAACATTAATTGAGGATTGGCAATTACCTGTTTCCCTTCGTCGTAAGCTAATATCTGAGGAAGAATGCAATGTTATCAATGTAAGTTCACCATTTTTGTAGATTTGAATAACTTATTTTTAAAGTTGTATGCTCCAAGTTTTTTTTTCTTTTTTTTTTTTTTTTTTTTTTTTTTTTTTTTTTTAGAATAACAAACAAAAGGATCATCTGTGATAATATCGGTGATGTGAGATTTCGAGCTTTTGAGGATTGTTTTCAGTTCCTACCTTTTTAAGCATAATTTTAATTCTTATGAAAATTTGCCAATAGTTGCTTCATTCTAAAAGCATAACTCTTCGTCTGTGGCACTTTTTACGTTCTTTGCTCTGTCCATTCATATGCCTACAGATATGAGCATTAATGTGCAAAAATATGGATCTTTGAGCCTATACATGTCTATTTCTTGTTGTTATGGTAACTTTACACCGTTTAAATGCGTTATTTGTAGAGTGGTGGTGCGTATGGACTGGAAAGTACTTCAAAAGATAACCGCTGAAGGAATTTATATCTCAAACGGTTTTTTTTTTTCGGTTGCTGGAAGTGCCATAGATGGCTTTATCTCATGCCGAAATAAGTGTTCAAATTTGTTTACAAATTAACTGGTGATCAACGTGATCATTCTTAGAAAAGTTTTGCTCAACAAATTATTTTTTAACGACAGTGATTAACATTTACGGTAAAAATCAGCGGGTGAATTAAATGGAATTACTGGGATTGATTTCCAGTAGACATATATATATTTCTAATTTTGTGATAATAAAGATGAAAATTTATTATATACTAACCGGTTTTATCTTTGTTCGAATTTTTTAAGAATCTTTCACACATTGACTGTTTTTTACTGGATATATATTGAACCATAATATTTTTGTATTATATCATTTTTTTCTCTTTTGTACTGTATAATTTAACTCTCAGTCTCGTATGCATATATTTATTTCTTTTATAGGTAAATATTTAACTGTTGAATTGTTTAGAAACAGTGGTAGATTTAATATTTATAGCAATATCAATATCTTGCCATGTATTGGTCCTTCGTTTGCTCATTTGTCATTTACTATAAATAAATAGTGCTAATTTTTGCATGGGTTGCCAAACAATTATAGATAAGCATTTCTTTGCTTAATTATATTTTGTTTTTTTCTCACTGTAATATTGTTACAGTGGTTTGAGGACTATTGCCTGGATATTCGACAAAAAAAATTTATTTTCCTGAATTTTATAAATTTACTATTCAGAATTTTATCAATTTACGAAAGAAGTGCTCACATTCTAATATCTTTCTTTAGGTAGAATCAACACTCAAATCGTTGTTTTATATGTTTGCTGTATTTTTTTTTTTTATTGGTTTGAATTTCTTTTTTAAACAAATAAGAAAAAAATTATATATGTGTTTGCGAATCTTTGTCGGAGAGAAGATTTTAAGTGGAGGGTTATTTCTGCAGGAGTTGGGAATGCTTGTTGTTGGCAGCATTCGACGATGCCATCCTCTGGGATCTGAAAGCATCCTTTGCAAAGCATTTTATTGCAGCACATCCGCAACACAGCTCGATTTACCGAAGCCGAGTCCAACAAGTAAACTTGCTGCATTCCGAAAAGTAAACTTTTGTTAAATTCCAGGCTACTGATATTTTAATATAAAACAATTCTTTTTTTGTCAGTATTAATTTATGGTTTCATATGCGTGCATTGCAGGGCACAGGTGGTCGATGCAGCTTCTCTGGAAATGTGGTAACTGTATTCGGTTGCACTGGATTACTGGGGAAGTTACTGATAAATCGACTTGCCAAAGAAGGGCATCAGATTATTTTACCAAGTCGACAAGATCCATATTACACTCGGCATCTCAGAGTTCGTTTCCGTTCTTTGAATTATTTTATTGATGAAAAGTTATTAGAAATAAACATTTTATTATTTATTGCTTTGTTTATTTGCCATTCCTTTTTTTTAAGGCAATATACATGAAATAGTGCACAAAAATTTGCTTTACAAAAGATTTATTTGATTTGATTGATAAAAATTTTCGGAATTTATTCATCTTAAGAGCAAATCTAATATTTAGGTTCATGGAGAACTTGGTCAGGTGCTTTTATTACCATTTCAACTAAAAGATGAGGAAAGTATCCGACAAGCTATTAGATATAGCAATATAGTTGTGAATTTGATCGGTACAAGATATGAAACGAAAAACTATTCATTTGAAGAGACTCATGTCGAAGGTGCTCGACGAATTGCTCGGATTTCCAAAGAAATGGGGATTCAAAAGTCCTTTATCATAATTTTGCTGAAATTTCGGATTTGAATTCAAGTTGTGTTAAATATTAATAGGAAGCCATAAAGAAGTCATCAAATAGGAATCTGTTTGCTACTTTTTTTTTACAGATTCATTCACATGTCGGCAATGAATGCCTCCAAGGATACTCCACCGACATTGTTCAATAAACCATCACGATTTCTTCTTACCAAAGGACTAGGCGAAGAAGTCGTCCGTGAAGAATTCCCAAGCGCTACCATTATAAGGTATGTTTATTATCCATACTTTTTTCTAAAGCTATTGGGGAGTTGTTTCTCTTTTTGAAATTCTAATGACACTAACAAAGAATGAAAAAGAAATATTGAACTACTGTTTATGATACTCATACTGCAAATATTTTTTTGCAGTATTTAAAGTTATCACATTTTCACGTCATTTACTTATCTATGTCAAAAATTAAGAAACTGATCATTTTAATTTTTGTTCAAGAATTTTTCGCATCACCGAAATTTTAGACCATCAATGATGTATGGAGGAAACTACGACACATTCATTAACTATTTTCTAGCAGTTCAACGCATTCCTCACAGAAGCGTAATTTATGTGTACAAGAAGGGAGAACACACGTACAAAATGCCCATTTGGGTAATGTTTACTTGTTAAACTTTTCTTCAGATAAATTTTCTCAATGTTGCAAACTATATTTCCACAAGAATGATTAGATAGAAGATCATGTTGACATATTACTATCTTTGTTTAGCATGCATATGCGGAGATATCATGGTTTTGTATATGAGGAACCCTTAATATTTGCTATATGATTAAGATGAAATGGCATGCTTATTGACTATATAGCAACTATTGTAGTTGCTGTATGATCAATAAGAAATGTGTCTGTTCGTTTCTCGAATCTAACGATGAATCAGGAGTAAATATTTCTGCAGTGGCAATGTAAATATTGGCTGTCGAATTTGCATATAGCTACTTAGTACATTTCATTTCTAGATGATATTTTGGATTACTTTGATTGTTTCACTCTCAGTTATTTCTATTCATTTATATTTGTGTTTGTCAGGATGCTAACGATATCAGTTATAGGTAGGTGATGTATCAAAAGGCGTTGAGAGAACTATCGTAGATCCACATGCTGTTGGTAAAACATACGAATTTGTTGGGCCGCATTGTTATAAACTTTCTGAGTTAATTGACTATATGTATGACCGGGCTCATTTGTCTTCACGTTTCCCGAACCGACAATATCGCCGTAGAAATTTAAATTACTTATATAGGTATTACATTTTTTTCCATACCAGAGTTAATTTAGATATCGTATCGTCATACAGGATAATGATGGTTATAGTGTTGAAGCACAATGAAATGCAAAAAGTTTTAAAATATGCTGAAAAAACATTAATAGTTTTAACTTCCGATAATTTAGAAAAGAGATTAAACGGAATGGTGATATAGTTGACAAAATTAGATTTTCGCAGAAAGTATATCGTTGCTATGCACAGATAACTGAATAATTTTGGTCAATATATGCGAGTTATTAACAATTAATATTTAAATGTGCGACTATTATATACTATAATGTCTATTTATTACAGGGCATATGTATCGGCTCTTGAGTTGCCGTACAAATTCTTCCGTAATCCGTCACCACTTAGTTTAGAATGGATTCGAGTGGTTGAATGTACGAATGATGTACTTACTGGATGTCCAACAATGCAAGATCTTGGGATCACTCGGCTTGTTGAATTCGAGTTAACAGGTGGAAAACACGCATATTTGTAAGTTATCTCGTTAATCATTATTTATGAAACATTGAAATAATTTTCTTATTTTATTAGATGTCGCTGATCATTCCTTCATTGAATATTGAGCACGTCACCATTATTTGACTGCTTAGTTTTAGTTCTTAATTCGGTCTTTGTCTATACTTCATTTGTTCAACGTTCCCTGTATTCAAGCTATGTAGTTACTTTTAATTATAGTATCAACTAATTGTAGCAGATAATGGTCTCGCAACTATCACTTTCTTTTGAACTTTCGTTAACGTCTTTATTTCATTGCATGCTGCATTGTTTTTAGACAGTATTTTTATATTGTTTATCAAGCGAAAATGACCAAAAAAATGAAATTATACTAATATTTTCTTAATTTCAGTTGTGTGAATCATTACAATGAGCTTGATGTTACGGAACCATATCCACTACCGCTCCGATCTCCACCTTTATATGCAAATATAAAACAAAGTGATGAAATCGTTACTGAATCGAAACCATTTACCATGAGTACTCCATAATACTGTTATTGATGTCATGTGCTCTGCATTGCTTAGATGATAAATCACTGGATTATTCAGTGACTTAGTAGATTATTTGTTCTTTAACAGTGATTGCTTGATAGTTATGCGCCAACATACAAATAAAATGTGATGAGACGGTAAGCGTCGTGAACTTTTTTCCTGAGAATCATATCAGAAAATTTCTGAAAATAATACTGATGCATTTAGGGAAGAAATGCCAAAATTTCTTTGGTATCTACAGTTTAGCAATAGTCTTATAGGTTTAAAATAATATTTTTTGTCGTATTCTTCAAGATTTGGTCGATTTCATATTACTGTCATAGGTAGCTTGTATTGCTTTCAATTTTTCAGTTTATTCATCCAAAAGTACTGGGTAAGTTAAAGTATACTATTATGTTTGACAATGTGTATATTGAAGAAAAGGGCGTTTTTATATTTGGATGTAATAAATCTTTCCTTTTATGTTGTATTTTTCCTGCCTTGTATAGATTGTGTAGTAATTCACTTTCTTATCCTCCCATCCGATTTAATTGTTGTTTCGCTTCTTGCTAAACAGTTTTTGATTTAATAAAACAGGAATGGATCCCAAACGTGAGATGTTTACACACATGGATTTTGTCTAAGATTGAAAGATATGTCTGAAGAAGGTTCATCGACATCAGCATTCAAGTTTGTTCTTCTTTTGCACGTTATAAAAAGAAGCGAAATATTGCTTCTGAATCTTTAGTTCTATTTATCAGCAACATTCACATGACCCTGATAACTTTATGTTTTGTGACTATATTCTAGCTTTCCTCGAGCCTGTAATTATCTTCTCTTTGTTCTAATAATGGTTCTAGATAATAGACTCCCATGCGCCGTCAAGTTCTGAGTCTTATTGAATCTTAAATTATTGGACGACGAACATTTTAGCAGTTTTCCTCAAAAGTTTTGCAAAAAGATGTAGAGTTCTAATAAGTCAGGGCTTTTCTATTGATTTAATTTTTAATAGACACTGATCTTTTCGTTTCTTGTGATTGTAATTGTTCTATTGATAAACATGCGCCATCCCATTCTTATCATTTTATTTCTGGCAGTTTTAGTAATGGCTTTGATACCCAAAATTCGTTATCAATGGCCGTAATACGTTTAATTGAAATGGTCTTAAAAGGCGATAGCGACATGAAACTGCATGAGCAAACGGAAATCTCCATCAGGCTATACACTGAATCGGTGATTAATGTTGTCTCATTGTTGATCGATTTACTATTTGTCCATTCGTTTTCTCATTTCGTAATATCGAGAAATCATCGCATAGGTGACATTTTAATGTTATCATCACTGATAAGGCCTCTGTAATTTGTTTTGCTTCAAAGGTCAGTCTATAGGGCATTTTTACTTGTCTAAAACTTCTGTAGTTATATCTGAACAGAATTTGACCGTAATTGTGGTGAAATTAGAGTCAGGTTACTATTTGAATTTATAAATGAACTGCAAACTAATGAATATGTCAATTTATATGGAATGACGCATTTTAGGCTGCAAAAAGCGTTTCAAGTTATCGTTTTCTATTGAAAAGTACCGGACAGAATTTCAATTTCTCGACCACTATTTTCCAGGACATAAGCAGTCGGTCCAGTGATGAATATTTGGTTCAGCTGTTGAAGGCTATTGAAGTTAGTGACTCCTTTATCCGTTCGAAAAAAATTAAACTTGTTGTGTTGATTCTTATTAATGGGCTCGAAATTAGGCGATAACTTACACTTTTTTTTTGTGACTTTGGATATATTGCTTTATCATTTCTTTTCTCATATATTTTTTTTTCGTATCATTTTTAACTGGTTATTAATTCACTGCCTTTGTCATTTTGCTGCAGTTATTAAGTCTCATATGTCTTCGTGCAGTAGTTTTTTTTTGTTCACTGACATATGATATATAAATAGTGCTTAAATTCGAATTATTGAATTTCACCATCACATTTTAATTGGCTTGTAATTTAGGATTTGGAAATTTTTTCCTCAATGATAGCATCGGGTGGGAGAATAAAACTTTCGAGATGGAGTTATTAAACTCCAATTACATAGTTTACATTTCAATACTTTGACTTTATGCAAGAAGTATGCATTAAAATAGAAATATGTTTGCATTAAAAAATTATCGGAAGAATTATATTCAAATAGAAATTTTAGAAAACAAGATTTTATTTTCGATTTTATCAACCATAAAAGACTTTTCTTCAGGTATGCCGCCATGAATTAACAACATCATTTTTCTGTCGATTTCTTTTAGGTTTCATCACCTGCTGTAAACCTTCGGGTTCGTTTTTCTTTTTCACTTATATTATGGATAGACAATCATTTTTATATTACGAAATATTTACGGCATTACATTTGTCTGCATCTTTCTGTGGATACATTTCTAAATCCTTTCCTGTACCGCAAAAATCGGAATTCTGTAGCTTTGGGTCAGTCTTCCAAGTGCTATGCAAGCGTAATTTCGATTATTGCATCAGAGTACAATGTAACTATGACACATGTGACTAAAATTTTATTGCTTTAAGCAGTTTTTCTTAATTTTTCATTTTTTCTCCTAATGTTGAAAAAATTTGGTTTTTTTGATTCCTAATTTCTCTATTACTTCAAGATATTCTTAGGTACTGTGCTTTTGTATATGTCCACTCAAATTGTTTAATTTTCTATATATCTTATCCAAGAATTCTATTTTTTGTATTTGAAACATCAATTTGGTGTTTCAGCATCACTGATACGTCAGCGTCGTATAATTCGTTTGGATGGAACAAATTCGCTCATTAGATGTTTTGTCTCATTTATCGCAAATCCAGTACATTGTAGTAGTATTGATATGCTCTGTTCTCTTCTGATCATGTTATATGTTAGAGGTAATGCGAGTGACGATTGTCTAAATTAATGAGATGATTACCAGGAGCTTTGTTATTTCTTTAAGATAAAACAAAGATAATACTATTTTTTAATATATATGTTATTATTTTTGCAGATAAGAAATTTTGCCTGAAAGTTCGTTTGAATGGTTTGATTGTTCTTTTCCAAAAAAACTTATTGTTGTTTGCTAAGGACAAGAAAATGATATCAGTTTTGCAATTATGTTGTTGCTGTATCCATTCAGGTACAATTTCATTTATTACTTAACAAAACATTGAAATAGTGGTTAATTGTGTAAAGCCGATCGTTTTTATGTGTAGATAGAAAAGGAAATTTCAGAACTTCAGATGAATTTAGGTCTAAGAATTTAATTCAGAGAGAGAAAGTGAGTGAATGGCAGAGGGCAGAGAAAAAAAAACAAAAAATAATATAGTTAAATCTTTCAACTGGTTTACTAGTTTGTTTTTGACCGGATTTTGTTTTGTTTTTATTTTAGATTTCAATATCAATAATTAGATTTAAAAAAAAATAAAACCAGGAATTATTAAGGAAAGATCGAATTACTAATACGTTTTAAACTCAACTGAATTAGGATTTGGCATTTGTTTCTCTTTTTTTTTTGCATTCTTTTCTGTTTGACTTTATTCCATATGAAGATGCCTAACCAAGATTGATTAGAGGAATGGTTTGGCAGTTAGTTTGGTGAGACTACTGCAAAGAGATCGATGTTCGTCGATATAGTCTTATGACTGGATATGTTTCGCGTCTATAAAATCTAAATGTAATTTAAGAGTAATCAAAAGAAACTATAAAAGGACCGTAAAATTGGAAATCGTCTTAAATGTCATAATTTAGTCCAAAATGCTCGAATGTTTGGCAAAAATCAGAAATTTATAAAAGATTTAATAACAGCAATTATTTCTGGAACGGTTGCAAAAATTGTGGCTCGCCTTGCCGAAATACTTTATGTGATCGTCAAATTTAGTATGTATTTCTTTTTCTTTCTTTTTTTTCTTTTCAAACTTCCAACTATTATATCAGCCTAATATTGACAATGAAAATTTATTAGTCGATTATCTCTTCTTATTTACTTATTTTGGTTTAATTGGGAATAATGTTTGTATCATACTGTCGAATTTTTTTAGCTTAAGAAAGTATGAAATATTCATCTTATTAATTCATATCTTGTTCATCCATATATAATGTCAAAGTAATTAATTTCTTTCCATTCTATTTTTTTTTAATGTAAATATGAAATTATTAATTTAATAAAATATTATACAGAAAACCGTTTCATTATGACCATATTGGAATCGAATGATATTTTTGCCATATTAACAAGAACCTTTCAAAAGTATCTTCAACAGTGGTTCACTGCATCCGGACTGGATTTCCTGGAAATTTGCTTGTTTACAGTGGGATCGTTGAGGAATCTAATAAGATTAAGTATCTGTATTTTGCAGTTATTAATTAAGTATTTTAAATTCCGTATTTTTTGAATAAGATTTGAATGATGCCAAGAATGATATATCTATCTGAATTTTAAATTTTTTGAAAAAAAAGATGACTTCTTTTTCCAATTCTTTTCTTAATAAACGAAAAACTGTGATAAAGTGCTTTTAGTTTGAAGTTTAGAACGTAATAGAGAACGCTTATTAGCTATTGGCGCCATGGAAACGTTTAATGAAGCTATTTCACTCATTGATAACAACAAGGAATATTTGGATGATGGCTCATCACTGGGATCGTCTATTATAACTCTTAAGGTTAGATTTTATAAAAGGAAGCATTATATCGCCTTAAATATAAAGTAGTTCAAATTTTCTTAAAATTTCTTCAGCTTGAACAAATTCTTCTGAATGTCGTTGAATTTTCCGAACATTTCAAAAATTTAATTAATTTTACTGAATTAATTGATTAATTTAATATCTATTCCATCCAGATCATTAGCTCTCTAATATGATAATACTGCTCATAGTCAAAATTCTAATCTTATTTTTCTTCAAAATTTCCATGTTTTTGTTATTATTGTTACAACAATTTATATAGATTTTTTTTCTACCTTTTTGATAGAATAACCATTAAGAAATCCCAAGATTTTTCACTTAATGCATTTCCGTATTATCCATGGTATTACATAAGATTTACTTGTATCATCAATTTATCATTTCTTATATTGGATACTTCATCATGAAAAGTTGACGGATACACGATGTTAAAGAAGATGATCGTATTCCCTAAAAGCATTGCAGCTGGCTGAAAAATTTGATTTGCTATTTGACACCAAAACTTTTTAGAAGGTTTATGCATGACCCTGTTATGTGTGGTTGTGTCATCCTGATAAATTTATTTATTATTGAATTCTATAAAACTGGTAATAATGATGTAATAATGGGAAAATGAAATCGTAGCCCTTAATTAAACTTGATTTGATTAGATCTTATTCTTATTTCCTTCTAAATACTATTTTCCTTTGCTTGATACTCTTTGCTTTCGCTAGAGTTTCTGAAATTTCATAAATTCTAAGCATTCTATGCAGGTTTATAATGATTACACAATTATATGTTAAATATTTCCAAGTATTAGCCTTCTAATAAATACTTATAACATCAATCGTAAAAGCACTTTTCAACAATTATTATACATTATTTCATTATCTGAAATATGAAATATCCTCAATCATAAAATCGTAACATTCTAATAGATAGGAATGAATTTCATCAATCAGGAATTCAAAAATATTTATTCAAGTTAAATTTTTTCACAAACTCAGGACTCTTCTTTAATTAATAATTTCATTTTGTTTGTTATGAACTTGTGCCTTCCAGAAAATTAAAACGGTTTTTGGGGTCAAACATTTGTATCATATTTGAGATCGCAAACTGTTTGAAAAATTTTCGAATTATTATAATTGATATTTTATTTACTAAAAATTTTTCATTTGAATATTAAATTCCAGCTAAAATGAAGCGTTTTGCGCATGAAATTTTCAGGTTTTTTCAAATTCCTAAAATTTTTCATAACTTGTTTAGATTCATTTAAATTTTTCATAATTTATTTAGATTTAATCAAATAATTGTATTGAAAAAAAAAAAATTCTAGAGTAGCGATTTTGAAGAGTTTTTTTTTATAATTTTGAATTTACAATGATGTTATTTGTGGTGAATATGAAGTCTATTGATAGGCATACTTTTATATACTAATATACATCATCTATGGCTCGATATTTGGTATGAATTGCAATTCCATAATTGCTTTGCTAAAATTTTAAACCTACTGCTTATCCATTCTCTTTTCTCCTGGATTGTTGTCATTCAAGAAAAATTGGAAAAGAGTTCAAATTTATTAAAAGATCTATTTTTTCACCTATCATAACTGTCCACACGAATTTCTGATCGTACATCTTCTATTGGTCTCAAATCAATGTTTTTGATTAATCGTAACCAACCATATTCCGGTTATAATCTCTCTGCCATGTAGCTTAAATAATAACTTCTAAATTCTTCCAAAATATTAAAATTTCTTCTTTTAGGATTTTCAATTCTTTGATTTTTTAAATTTTCTTGTTATGGAACAATTCAAGTAAAAATGAAACTAAATTCTGTTGTTGTGAAACAGAAGTGCGTTTCTATGAATTAGAAATATTTTTATTTTAGTTTCCTAATCCTTTTTATCCCCGCATTTTCCTTTTTTCTTTTTTTTTTTCTTTTATTTCGTAATAAATATCGTTATAGATATCCTGTAATGCGGAATATTACTCTTGCTTGTTAGTAAATATTGAGTCGATGGTTATGACTGGTTTTCCTATATTTTTGATGTTCATTATTTGTTTGATGTATTTGTAATCCTCGATAATAGGTTGATTTTTTTTTTTTTTTTTTTATTTTGTCTCTCGATAACTCAGTGGAGTTCTTAAATCCGTGATCATCACTTGAATGAAATAAGAAACTGCACTGAATTACCGAAAGACGAAAAATCTCCTTCATTTCTCCCCGATGAAAAGTGTTTTGATTATTATTTTTGCTTAGCTCATAATAGAATTTTGTTTTTCAGCTCCGCCCATCACATAGATCTTGTGCAATAAAATTTAAAAACTTAATTACACAAGATGATATCTATGCTTTTTGATAATTTGGTGGATGAGATAGATAAGATAAGATATGTAAAAATATAAACACAAGATATTGTTTATATTTAACGTACGAAATCGACTTTAAATTGATGATATATTTCAAACTTAATCTCTTTTATTCAATCTATCAATCAAATGCAAAAATTGACTATCAAGTGTTTTACATGTTAGAATCGTTCTTTTATTTTTAATTTTTTGTTTTTCGTTTTTTTCCTTTTTTTTTTTCTTTCTTTTTTTTTTTTTTTTTTTTTATCAGTTGGGTTGTTTGTTCTTAAAACAAGCAATTCAGAGATTTATAAGTTCGACTATATGATATATAATTTTAAAATAAAATATATATGATAGCAATGATTATGGAGAATACTACAACTCATTTGCTTTAAACTAATTTTGAAAATCCAATGATTTGATAAGTTGTTAGTGTTGAGTAAGTTTTAAAATATTTCAGGAATCATTATTTGCATTGCGCATGAATTGTCTACCTCTCCATCCATTTCCTATAGCTTCATCTACTCCACCACCAATTATTTTCCCACTTCCGAAAGAAATTCGTAGCAATTCACATCAACAGTCCCCTTGGTATGTTCATTAAAACCTATCACTACTGCAGTATTAAGTCGAATTACAGTCATAAATTTTTAATTTGTGTTTAATTTGTTTGGAAATTTGATTTTATTTGCATTCATCGATGATTCCGTCGACATCTTAGGTCGCGTGAGAAAACTGTTGAGGAGAATTTTTCATATATTTCACCAATGCGAAATGATGAACGTGCTCTGCGTTGCGGTATGCTTTAATTTTTTTTAGCTAAGAATTAGCCGATTAGAACGATTATTTAAAATCACCATATTGTAAGATTTATGAAAATGATGAAATGAAGCTTTTCTCAAAGATATTAGTTATGGTCGTATCAAAAACAATTCTTGGGTATTTGATTAACTTCAAGGAAATGTGTAGATTTTGAAATTCTAAAAAAAGACAGTTTGATACCGAAATTTTGATTCGAAATTTTCTCTAGACATATGAAGCCAACAACCCGAAGACTCAAACTGACATAGTTAATAAGTAATTTAAAGACAGATTATGATCTTCCTTTCAATTAATATGCAATTGTAATTTACAAATTATTTAAGTAGGAATGTACAAGCTAAACATAATACAAATACTTTCTTGACTTTTTACCTTAGAAATCTTCCTGTTTTTGTGGATATAAAAAAGTTTTCAATGCGACAGAACCAACCATTGCTTACTGATGTAAAAAATGAAGCTTGATCTGCGTTGGCGAATGCAGTCGACACCATTGGTAGATACGATGCCATTAAACATGATTACTTGAAATATTATTAGAATAAGCATTAGAATCTAAGTAATATTAACATTTAAATGCAGGATTTTAATTTAAATGCAAATTGTGCTTTATAGATTTTATATTCAAATATCTTTATGTATCAATAATTACAGTTGAAGATGGTGGTGACGATGAAGATGAAGCATTGTTTACAGTAGCATCACTTGGTGACAATGATGAGGATAGTTCGCATCTAATACCTGCAAGCTTTCCTCATCATCTTTCTTTGACTGAGCTAACCGACAATTATTTTCATTATTTCACTGAATTTTTTCGAGGAACTATCACGCTTGGTTCGTCTTCGATGACATTATTTTCGGACAAGTTAGGAGTGGAAAATTTTGCTGACTTGGTAGCAAAAACCTCAAAGGTAAATATTATGACTGATTCATTTATCTGATTTTCATTTCAAATCTTTCAGTTGAAAAATTAAAATCAATTATCTTAACTTTTAAGTTTGATTATTATTTAAGTTTCCAATTGCAAATTATTAATAAAATACACGCATAATTTAACTATATTTACATATATAATTATTATACTAACAATTTGCAGAAAATAAGATCACCGTCAGTTTTCATAAAAATTGCTTATCCAACAACCATTCTTCCAACAAATTTACATTCTGTTTTGCAACCACTCGCAAAAATTGATTCGAAACGGTATGGAATAAACTGAGTTAATAATATTTGTAGAAAATTGGAATTAATTCAACTGATTTTTAGTCTTTCATTTTTTAAAAGATTTTTTTGTGGATATTTTCAATTTAATTGACGGTCAATTTAAAACTAATTCCGAGGATTTGAAATCTATAGTTTTTTAATCAAGCACCCGTCGCTATTTCTGGAATTAGTGTAGGAAAAAAAAAGTGAAAGTCTTGTTCATGCAACAAGTTTTGTGTTTTAAGAGATTTATTGATAAAAGATATAGCACATTTGCGAGATGACTCATCATTCCCTGCTCGTATTGTATACGATTTGGATTGTTTGGTTTGCGATAAAACTCAAATTCTTGCATCCAATCAAACAATTGGAAACGATGATGAGAATCGGTATTGCCCAAATAATTAAATTTTTTAGAGTTTTTGAATAATTATTTCTAGAATTTTTTGGAAAGCATGCTTTTACTGCTCATAAAAGGTATTTATAATTTGCTGTCTATAAATTAATATTCATTATAATTTTTGTCCAGTTCTTCTAACACATAGCATTAAATTATAACTTAGAAGGATATAAGGATATTTCAAATAATTCAGAAACGATAATAGCATTGGAATGCCCTTATTTTTTCATTTTAGGATTGGTAAAATGAAGCCCAAGGATCACTTGTTGTTCGAGAGTCGATTTGAAGGTGGAAATTTGAGACGAGCCATCCAAGTATTATTTTAAATATTTAAAAGGCGTAATTGTTTGTTTTTATTGCAAAAGTCTACTTTTTCGGAATTATTATTTTAGGTAGATAAATGGCATTATCAGTTGATATTATCACCAGATATCAACCAATTACGGCCACACTTTCAGTGGTTTTTTTTTGAAGTTTCCAATAATGAAGCAGGCGTGGATTATATGTTTGAAATTATTAATTGCTTTAAAAAGACATCAATGTTTAATCGTGGTAATGATTTGTCTTGACTTTATCTAGTTTTTAAAATTCCTTATATTTAAAAAAATACTTCTTCGAACAAATTTTTCATGGATAAGTACTTTTTCAAAAAAAACTGATAACTATTTATTCTCAATAATCAGTTCCCGTCAAAAAAAAAAAAAAAAAAATCAAGATCTTGCAATGAAAATATGATTCCTAAAAAATGTTAGTGAAACAGAGTTGATTAACGAATAACTCAAAAAATTGGTTGTTTGCAGGTATGCAACCAGTACTGTTCTCAGTTACAGAGGCTTGTCGAGGAAATCCTAAATGGATACGTGTAGGTTCAGCAGTATGTTATTATCGTAATACTTTTATTCGCAATGATTCTGGAATAATAAATGTTGCATCTACTCCAAGGTATTTTGATTTCAAGTTTTTCAAAGTAGATTATTTATCTTCGAAATAGTTTTTCAGCATTACTGCAATTGTTTTGAAAAAGAGCATATAATGATGCTAATAAATAAGTCTGGAAATATATGATAAGAATCTGTACATCATAATATATCTCAGTTTGCAAACATATGGATCTTTGAGTTATTTCCATTTGTTCGCCGTTATATATAATTTTAACACTACTGTCATTTGACATCTCAATATCATATAATATTAAAATTCAGATTTTACTATGTTAATAATTAAAGAATTTCATTTCATAATTTCAAAAGACGAAAGAAAATATAAATCTGTGGGAAGGAAAGAAAATTCCGATTTATAAAAATCCTCATTTTTTCAGACATTATTTTTCGCTATATTTCACAATCAAATTTAAATATCATGCGGATATATGCTACATTGCTTATCATTTCCCGTACACATATTCGATGCTTCAAGTAGTTTCTTGTTTATTTTTGAACTTGAAAATGTTGTGACAGTGGTTCGAAGTTCAGGTATTGAAACGGAGCAGGCTGATTTTATGAACTAAAAAGAGTCGAGCATTTATTAGATGGCCAAATAATACATGCTGGAAGACAGAGAATCTAAATGCGGAAAACGGCTTATTTTATATTCTATTAAAATACGCGCGTATGCTTTTTATAGTTATAGAATGACAAGATATTTTCTATGATGTAAGTAAAACACAGATGTAAAAAAAATCTCCATTATAAAATGAGTTCGATTTATAAATGAAACTTAGAAAAAAAAAGGATTGATTTTAGGTAAAGCTTTGAATATAGAGAAGAACTTTTTTAGAAATTTTTTCACTTTGAAAAAATATCAAAATATCGTTTCTAATTATTGTTTCATAATATTAAAGAAATCGCCAAAAGCGATTTAGTACTTCATTGTGAGTCTATTATATGCATTCATCATTTTTCAGTTATTGTTTCTGCATCTTAAATTTCTTAACTTTTGCGAAGTAATTAAATTTTTATGAACCTGGTAAATTTGAGAACTGTTCATGAGAGGGAATGTTTAAAAATGTGAATTTTATGTAAGTAATAAATAAATATATAATATACAGGAATAAGTTGTGGTATTGCCCAGACGATATTATAGAATACTTAGTACATAGATAATAGGGATCTGTATATTATATAGCAGTAAATATATTGTGAATAATTATTGCATAAGCATTAGACATCAATGTTTACTGAGAATTATAGTTAGCCTGAATTCGTATGTATGATTTGATTTCAGGCTACTTTAGAAAGGTATTTATCAAAAAATGGCGAGGAAGGACGACTTTATGTTCGTAATGATCAACTTTGTACATCATTAGCTGGTAATGCTGTGTCACTCATTACAATAACCGCTGATGGTACTAAGGAACAATTATTTGATCGTCAAGTCGTATTGCTTTGTGCTAGAGTACATCCTGGAGAAAATAACACAAGTTGGATTATGCATGGTACATTTTTCATATATCCAGAAATATTAGTAAATTCAAAAAATGATAAGCTTATTTAGTGTAGTTCAAACTAAAATTTTATAATAAATTGGATTGTATAGGAAGCTTTTGAAGTAAGCATTCTTTTAGTTTTTTCCTTTTTTATTAAAAAATAAATTGAATTATAATTTATATTTTTAATACTATATGTGGCTTATTGGAAGTTATTTTTAATTTTTTATACCTTATTTTTTCTTTTATAGTCACAATGATGGATAAAGTTCTCTTAACAGAAATGCTAACAATAATGAAAAATTTAACTGAAATTTGTTTTTAACTGAAAAAATTATCATGAAGACATAATTATGAATTGCAAGTCAAACTTAAATTAAGGGTCCATTTACAAATTTCCATTGTATTTCATAACTTACGTTAAACTTTAATTGAATAAATTTTTTTATAATATATAAAAGTTTTCAAGGTATTATGGATTTCTTGATGAGTGATAAGGAAGAAGCTATGGAGCTTCGTGATCAGTTCGTATTTAAATTAATTCCAATGTTAAATGTCGATGGTGTGATAAACGGTTCACATCGTTGCAGTTTAGCTGGTGTAGATTTGAATCGAACCTGGGATCAACCTTCACCAGTGTTACATCCTATTATTTATCACAGTAAAGCTATTGTGCAGTATATAGTAAGTTATTGTTCTCTTATAAATTGGATTTAGTCGTAATTGCATATCTAATTTGTATGCAAGATTCATAAACCATATTCATGTCTGATTCCATAATAATTTGTAGACGTAATTTTGAGGCAAACGTACTTTAATTTTTTCACATTCCAATAATTCTTTATTAGTAACGCCTATATTTATAAAGTTTATGATACACATTGATTGATTTTTAGTATTATAAAATGGGAGCATAATTTTTAAAAATTTTTGTGCTATATGGGAAAAGCGAAGAAATACAAATTTCAGGTTGATGTGCTTGGAAAAAAACCGTTTTTGTTTATCGATCTACATGGTCATTCTAAGAATTTTAATTTTTTTCTTTATGGGAACAATCCTGATGACTCTTGGTGTATTCTGGATCACTCGCTCCCAGGAAAAAACGATTTTATGTCACTTCCATTACTTTTGAAGCAGGTTACTTATAGATGATTTATCAAATAGAAATGATATGTTCATAAGTAGTTGAATAATTAAGTTGGAGAATAATTTTTTTTTATTTGCGAAATTTTTCCAAGTTTTTTGCCTTTCAACAAATTCAACAGTTTATTTCATTGAGTCACAGAAATTTGCTGCAGAAATGTGATCATTTTTCATTATCAAATTGTCGATTTAACATAACCAAAACCAAAGAATCATCAAGTCGTGTAACACTGTGGAGGCAGTTTGGTGTCACTCGATCATATACACTGGAATCTACATTTTGTGGTTTCAGTTGCGGTTCTTTGAATGGTTACCAGGTTAATATTTAGTATTAAGGCTTTCTTAGTGATTTGTAGTGAACAAAAAATATTAATTTCCATGGCAGATTATTTCAAACAAAAAATTCAATCATTTTTTTTTATATGGAAATCATATTTTTTCCATATTTAGGATATGGTTGTCTAATATTCAGAGAATGACCATTTGTTGATAGAGCAAGTTGTAATTTAAGGTTAAATCGATATATTTAATACCGTATGGTGAAATTTGAGCTATTTGATTATTTAATTTTTTGTTATCAATAATGAAAGAAGTGATATATCAAATTCATTTAACATATTAAATAAGTTTGGATTTTTTATATCTCATTCATATCATATTTTTTATATAATATTATTTTGCATTATTTCTAGATAAATATCGAACATTTGATGGAAATGGGTAGACAGTTATGTCAGACATTTAGTTTTCTGAAACATGATAACCTTTCGAATCAGCAGGAGGATGATGATGATTCGGAGTAATTTGGAAATCTATTCAAAATCGATTATGAGATTGCTGAGTACCATACTGATTGTCACTTAACATTTGTCCTTTACTGAAGGCAATCATGAAATCATGTTATTCACAAGACATTTGATGTGGACAAATATGATACTTGAAGTTCCATAAATTTGAAATATCGGAAATAAAGTTTGAGGGACTTAAAGCCTTATATTTTTTTGAGTCTGAAGCACAATTAAACTAAAATTTTAATTAGCAAGATCAATTTCCGAATAGCAATATAGTTTTGTTCGATCCATAAGCTTTCTTGACTCAAATTCACCCAGCTTAAAATTCAAGAAACTACCTCATAGTTGTTTTGTTACGAATTTATCATTGTTGTTTTGTATGTTCAAATTTTAAATAAATTCGAAATTATACCAACATTTCCTCTAATCGCATTTGTTTTGTTCATTTATCCATTTTTCTTCATTGATTCTCATACTAAATTTGAT
Source organism: Onchocerca lupi (assembly GCA_028564675.1). NCBI lineage: Eukaryota > Metazoa > Nematoda > Chromadorea > Rhabditida > Onchocercidae > Onchocerca > Onchocerca lupi. The sequence continues at coordinate 46,658 of JAOVVO010000444.1, forward strand.
TTCTCAACTTGCTCCTGTGTTTTAAATTATGATTGAACTTCCAGATCGTTTTCCTTTAAAAGGATGGGTTTTACACAAATATTAATTTTGCTGTAATCAAAAATAAAATTAAGGAAATTTTTTAATCAATCGTCAAACAGCCAAAATTTTTGAAAACCTATTCTTTCATATAATTTATTATGTATCATTTTTTTAATTTTTTTAAATGTATAAGATACTTATTTCAATGTGATATTGTTGTAAACAGTGCATTGTGAATTTGGTTAATCATAATTATGTTTCATTTTATTTATTTGTTTTTTATATGTACAAAGCTGTGTTGTACATTTTCGTGTTCTGTTGTTTTTAGGATTGTAGAATCTCATTGAGAATTGTGATTGCTAAATTTTCGTTGTTAATATTTGATGAAATAACAGTTATTTTTACTTTGGATTTTTAACATGGCTAGAGTTTAAATTGTAAAGTAGCAATTTCTATTTTTTCATAAAATATTAGAAATAAATTTTATTTGATATTCCAATCTCGAAACTCTCTTAATGAAATTGTTTTCATGTGAATATCATGTACAACTGATTTGATCATATTTGTCACTGAAATATTTCAGTCTAAGATTGTAAAGTATTTATTTCAAGTTAAAATTTAAAAATATTTAAATATATAATTAAAATGAGATATAAAGGTCAAGGAAACAGAGAAAAAGGTTATAAGAAGCTTGCGATCTAATTCTATTCGAATCGCTTGATCATTTATAAGGAGGAATTGAAAGAATAGAAGACATGCAATTAAAAGCTTTCCAACAAAGTTTTGCATTTTCGCATAAATTATGTGAAGAAATCCCAAGAGTTCGAAGAAATGTTAATATACCTGATTTTTACCAAGATTGGACGGATTTTCTGACCTTCGACCCATTTTTTTCGCCTGAATATTCAAGATTTGGAAAGAGTCCCTACAAAGGATTTTAAGTCGACATATGGCGAATTTATGGTAGCCTTCATTACTAGTCCTCTGCAGGTAGCAAATTCAATCAACAAATTTTTATTTTTGTTTCGGCTTTAACCTTTCATGTGAAATTCGATAATTTAAGTTTAAAACAAAAGAAATGAGGTGTAAAAAGCATACTAATTATCATTTTCGAAATTGGTTCTACTTAATTTTCCATTTTTTTAATGAAAAATTAATATCAGTCATTTTTGTCAATATAGAATTATTTGCAGTTTAGACAAATACATGCAAAAAAATAAATTAATTACTTTTTAATTACCTAATTAACAAGATAAACCATTTTGTAAAGCAGAATTTAATCTTCTTATCTAGAATTTATTTAAAAAATTGGTTATTATAACAATTTGTTCATTATTATGTACAATTATGGGAATATTCAAATTAAACTTTGGCCTTCTAGCAACAATTGTGAATCATATGGCTGGCACAAGTACAAACTAGGCTTTTAACGATAGATTTTAACTGATAGATTTTAAAGCTATGGAAAAAGCTAGCCTGGAATATTGGCTAGTAATTTTTGAAAGCATACACTTTGTGTATTGATTTTTTATTTCAATTTTATCAAATTTATCAAACTTACAAATTTATCCTAAATTTATGATTTTACTTGAGTCGTTCATTTTCAGTCAAACATTTTTTACAAATAAATTTATTTAATTCTATGGAGTTTAAAAATGATTGTTACATTTGAGGTAAATCAAATAAGCCGTAAAATTTTATTGATATGATCCTCAATCTTTCATTAACTTTACCAATGATTTTTTCTTAAAATTCATTTTTTTTTTTTTTTTTAGGAATAAAAACGGGAAATCATTATTATTTGATAAGCATTTTTTTTTTTTTTGAATTATTGCTTAATTATAAACGATTATTCATTTAATGAAGCAATAAATTTATATTTTAATTATTTGTTTATTTATTAAATTGTACTTTTTACATTTATCTGTATACGTTCATATTTGATAAATAAATAAAATTAATTTTAACACATTGTATTAAATTAGAAAAAAAAAATTTTTTTTTTCAAACATAACATAAGAGAAGGAAAGATTTAGTAATGAATTATACAGTAATAGTTTCGAGAAGAAAAGAAGACGAATTTTATTATTATCAAAAATTTCCTATTTCATTTACTCTTTACACTTCTTTATTCGTCATCTTCTTCTATCGATGAATCCATTAAGAATCAGCAATTCGCACTATAACGCTAAGTAACAAACCATTTTAAAAGGTATGTATGATGATGGCATTTTTCCTTCTTACCTGACTAATTTATGTTCTATTTTCAAATTGTCATCAGTACTAAGTGATGAATTTGCATGAACAAATTTACCGCAAAACTAAGATGAATAATTTGATGAAATGCTCTCTCTCTCCCTCTCTCTCTCTCTCTCTCTTTCTCTCTCTCTCTCAGCATCGTCGAAAATGATAATTTGATTAGCATTTATGTCCATAAAATGGTTCCCTTTTTGTTGATGACATCGTTGTCCTGTGAAAATTACGAACCAATAGAATATTTTGTCTCCGCCTTTGAACTTTTACCGTATCCTTTGGAAAATGGATGATAATTGTCAACTGGCATGAGCAATCAAGATGATTATGGTTGCTAAATGATGGATGAGTTGTGCGGTAGCAGTACTTTATTAACTAATAATTCTAATCATCATCATCATCATCATCATCATCATCATCATTCTATTAGCTCACTGATACAACGAAATGGTCGGTGATACAACGAAATTATCTTTTATTTCAAAAATTTTTTATCGGATGAACTATTTGATTCCATTTTGATATGATTAGTGATGTTAATTGGTCAGTTATGGTCAGTGATGTCAAAATGATATCAATATGAGATAATTGTCTGATAATATCTGATAATGACCATGATATTTCCATACTGATTTGAAATCATAAGTATTTATACGATCAAAAAACTTTGTTGATAGTAATTTTGAATTTTTTCCTATCAGACATGAAAATTTTAAGAAATAACATAAACATAGTGAAATTGGCATTCAAATTAGAATATTTGAATGGTTAATTTTAGAAATACAACATGGACATGTAAAAATTCCGGATTTGATTGTATCTCCAATAGGATCAGGAACTCATCAACAAAATGCTGATGGTAATAGACGTCGTGATAGGTGGATTAATTTTTTCTAATTTAATTTTAAAAAAAGCTGCTCGTTGAAATTTTATATATTTTTGAAAATTGTAGACATTTCGTACTTTTTACATTAACAATGAAATGAATTAAGTAGAAATTTAACTTAAATTTTCGAAATAAAATTTAAGCTTTTGGATTTAAAGAATTTATTCGTGCTTGTTTTCCATCAATTATCTCATTTGTATTTTCAACATTAACAAGGAAGTGAATCCAAATTTAAAACCAAATTTTTAAATAAAAATTTCAACTTTTGGATCTAAGAAATTTATTTATATTTATTTTCCATTAATTACCAAATCTATGCTTTGTGCATTAACAAGGAAATTGAATTCAAATTTAAGTTTAGATCCAAAATTTTGAGTTAAAACTTGAATTTTTAGATCCATAGAATTTATTCATTTTACTTTCCATCACTTTTTAAACTACAGTATATTGTCCGCCAATTTGTTGCCAAAATAATTTTTATTAATTTAGTGCAGTTTTTTTCTCCTCATTTTTTATTAGTAATTATCTCTCGTCTTTGAAATATTCATGGATTCACCTTTTTTTTCCGAAACTTTTTGTTTCCTGTTACTTGCAATATTTCGCAAGCAAAATGCATGCATACAAATAATATCACCACCTTCCCTTTTTCAAAAAGAGTATAATTTTAATTCAATTGTAGTAAGCCTAAGTTAGCTATGATCATTAAAATATATCCAAATTCCATCAAATCCAAAATTCAGCCAATAACAGAATGTATTCCAATTCAAATTTTGCCGAAAATTTACATAAAATGAAATCATTACGTTCACTACTCGGCGAAGATTATACCGGCGAACTTTTTCGCAAATTAATACATTTCAGGAAAGGAATGGAAAGTTTATATTTTCTTGAATAATAGTATTTATAGATGTTGAAATAGAACTTTCCGAAAATGTTCGCAAATAGTTGTTTAGCGATTCAGGAAATGTTAATTTCAGGGAATCAAAAAAACAAAGGCGCAACAGGACCACATTTACGACATTTCAACTTCATGAATTGGAGCAAGCTTTCGAAAGGTGCCATTATCCGGATGTGTATGCCAGAGAAGTATGTTATCAGGAGGAGCTCGAATGTTTCCACTTTTATTTTATTCAAGATTTGGAAAAATTGATAAAAATTTACGTTTGAGTAATTGCTACACTTCTACACGAGGAATTCATTATGATTAATCTGAAACATTTTTTATTCAATAATAAACAATGATATCTTTCCTTGAATCATTTTAAACGGAAGTTAAAAATTCTTCTTTCATTGTCCACTGAAATGAAATTTGACTTTAAAACGTGCGAAAAAACAATCAATAAACAGTCATTCAAATAAGTTCATTTTTAGGCATTCTAATTAGTTCATATTTTATGCGAAAATCATCTTTTCTTTTCAGTTACTGGCTCAGAAAGTGAAACTTCCTGAAGTTCGTGTCCAGGTTAATTATTTAATTGTTATTTCATATTTTATTCTCTTTCCTTCTTTAGTAATTGATTCCAATTAACTTATATATATTTCAGTTTATCTCGAATCTTATTTCATTCAATTCTTCAAAAACCAAGTATTAATAACTTTGTCAATATTTATAATTTTATACGAAATGGAAGCAAATGCAAAGTTTAAAAAAGAATTTCAAAATAATGTTTTTGAAATTTTAAGTCACTTAAATTTTGCATTTGTAATAATTCGAAAATCTAAAGCTTTTAGCTTCGATAATTTTGGTAACCTGAAAAATTTTCATCTTCAATAGAAATATTTATCTTAATTTTTAAATTTTTGAATTCTAAATAAAATGATTAAAGTATTCGAATTTGAATTATCTTAGTTTTATAAAAACTAGACTTTTACAATCTTTAGACGATAAATATGACCTTTTAGAAGAAGGGTAATCTTCTTGTCTTGTTTCCACTCATTAATTAGCCGTCAAATAGTGATTGTGAGAGAGTACCAAATAATCTCAAATTTCATCCCTTCAAACTGTCAATTCCAATTGTTATTTCCTTCTTCAGCCCGATCTCTTTGCTATACACCAAAAACAAAATGACATAATGACAAATCTCTTCAGACTTTTTCCTCTCTTGTTAATTCCCATTAAGACCAATCGCTAATCTCTGAATTAACGATAAATTCTCAAAAATTATAGTCACGAAAAGGACATAAAAATGTCGACTAAAATGATAACTTTTTCGGATATAAGATTGCTGGAAAAGATCTTTTTTTTTTCTTTCGAGGGATTGACATGTTTGTCCTTGTTGGTTCATTTAAAATTGTTTTCGTGCTTCTTGATTTTTAACATTCCTTGCTTGTAATAATCCATTTTTCGGAATTTTTCGACAGAAGTATTAATTTTTTTCTAATTAACAATTAATTTAAAGTACCAATTTACCTGAGGTTCAATTGTATAGCTATTCAGTATAGTGTACTTTTGGGCACTAATACTATTTTACGCAGAATATAGCCAATAAATGACTGATTAAACATCTTATAAATAAAAATAAATCAATCAATAATTAAAAGCTTATAAAAAGTAAAAATCCATAGGCCAGATGTCAAATATTTTGACTTAATTAAGCAGCTGGTTAATTCAAACATCAATAGATTGATGGCGCATTAGGAGAATTAAAGACTGGAAATAAGAATTAAATGGCTCTCAGTAATTAGATTAGAAATTAATGAATTAAATAATGAAATGAATTTTCCCTGTTAACTGATTCGGATTTAATATGTTTGCTAGATCAAAGAAATGTTTTTTTTTTTTTTTTTTTTTTTTTAAGGTATGGTTTCAAAATCGACGTGCCAAATGGCGTCGTCAGGATAAGGCGGAAAGTAGTGCAATTGCTGATTTACCGCCTGTTCGACATAGTACTCCTGGAATACCGTCATGGGCATGGATGACACATCCGGATGATTTTTCCGGTTTAATGCATCCATTTGTTCAACAATCAAACGGTTTACCCGGACCAGATATGGTCTTTCCTTTCTTCAATTCTTTGCTTTGTTTTACATTTTTGCTTGATTAATTCATCTTATTTCAAATGTTGAAGCATTTTTAATACGTCTACATACGTGTCTTACTTGTAGTAAAAAGCTGATTAGTTAACGCTTGAAATTATCATCGTTTGATTTGAAGTGAAATTTAAAAAAAAAATTTTCATATTTTCAAATCTATTGTTCGCAAAATTTTCGAATCTCACCTCAATTTTAGATTGAATTTTGTTAGCATAATAAGTGAACTTAATTTTTAAAACTTTTTGAACATAAATTTTTCATCCGTGATTTATATCAAAAAAAACTTTGAAGTTATATTTATGATAAAATATTTTCCTAGAAACAAATTTAGCGTTTGTTCTTTTTTTTTTTAACTTTACCTTTAAGTTAAGTGCTTTTTTCTTTGTTCATACATTTATTCGACATAATTTGATATGAAAAAAAGAAGTACAATTATTATTTCAATTTATGAATATAATTCATTTCATTTTTTTAGATCATGAAAGCACCTTCATCTTTCTGTTTTGGATACCTACCAACGGCAACACCTACGGCAAACACGTACGCAAGTGTTACAAGTTCAGCAATTGGTGGTATACCATCGTTTCCTGATATTGAACCACAAAATGGTGGAATTCACAGTGAGCAGAAGAATATTTATACAAATAATAACAATAATAATCATAATAATATAAATGTGTAAATCAATGAATAGTTTTTCATGAGGAGCAGGAAATTTTAAATCTCAAAATGAACCATAACTAGATCTATTTTCATTATCTTTTTGTAAAAATTTCAAAAATTTGATACAGTTATGCAAAAATGGAATGTAGCAACTGAAACATTAACAAATTTTTCAAATATCAGTGCTTATTTTGTCTTAAAATTGATTTGAAAAGTTATGGAAATAATACAAATCAAATAAATTTTGCAAACTTAACTATGATTTATCATCAATGAAAAGTTTTTTGATATGTTTGTTACGATGTGAACTATCAAGAAGAGAAGAAAAGATAAATGAAATCAGATTAATTTGCAAATTTGTTCAGCTATTGATCATAATGATGAATATTTTTACTTTTAAAGGAAACTAATTAGTATCTTAACACTCATAATTAATTGAAAAATTATCTAAAAAAATTAATTAATTAAAAACTAGCTGTGAGTATTAAGATACTGATCAGATTTTCTTAAAATTAAAAATACTCATTATTAAAATATATGTATGTCAAATCATGTGCAATCAGGAAATCAAAGAGTGATTGTTATTAATTAACATCTGGTAATTAAAAATTTGATCCTTTTGTTAATTCCAAATTTTACTCGGATATTGAACAGGAAATTCCTTGCGAAGTTTCCTATCGATTTTTCCTTGTTTATAGATTTAATTCTCAAGTTTGCTTTTAAATTCTAAATTTTCTAAACGAATAAAATGGTGAATGAGAGAAAAAAATTGAATGTGAACGAAAAAACGATTGAGCTCATATATGTGAAAATTTCACTCTTCATTTTTAAATTGATGGTATGCAGTCATATCAACAATTTTTCATAATTGATAATTTTGATAATGGCACTGATAACAGATCCTTCTTGATGTATTTACTTTCATTTATTTTTAACATATTTCCGGACAAATAATCACTAAGTGTTTCCGTATTTTCTTATCGTCTTTTGCCACTTCCCATGATATATCATTTTATGATTGTTTTAATGTCCTCTTAGTATTTTGGTCATAATTCAAAAATTTGATTTTTTTTTTTGGAATTTGAATAATATTTTGACTTTTTCTTGCAAACATTTTAAAAAAAAAAATTTTTGCTGAAATTATCTCCTAATATAATTTTTCATAAATATAGAAACAAAGATGAAAAAAAGAAAAAAAGAAAATGAATACTTCTCATCCGATTTGAAAAAAAAATGAAAAAAAAAAGTCTAAATTGCAAGAAAAATGAAAAAAGCATTGTGATTTTATTTATCAATTGTCATTAAAATTTTAAATTTCTTATGATTTCATAATTTTATTCAACTTCACCCATCGTATTAGATATTATATTTACTAAAATTATTTTATGTTTCAAATTTTCGTGATCTATTTTGAAACAGAAAGATCAAATTCTTTCATAGATTATTTCTACCTATATTTCTTTCATATGAATTTGTTATTAAATAATTTCTACCTATCTTGATGATTCCAGTCCCAAAAAATTATGGTTTCTAAAACTTCGAATAAAAATTCGGAATATTAACTTTTCCCGAGAGAAATGATCGTATAAGAATAAATGTGAATGAATTATATCTATCAAAAACTTTACTCGAGAAATATTTGGATCGCTTTTTGAGAATACATACTGTTAAGTATTTTTAGCTAATACATTCAAAATGAATTATTTAAATTGTTTTTTACAATAATTAAAACCAAATAATATTTATCAGTTTGTTCAAGATAAGAAATATGTAAATTTTGTGAGCAAAAGTTTTTTAAAATGAATAGATGAGTGATGAAAAAGAGAAAGATTGTTGAAGAAAATTAAATGAGTAATTGCAAACTAATGTTTGGTCTTTTTCTTTTTTTCTCCTCTTTTTTATTCCATTTTTATAGTTGCAATATTTTAAAAATCCTATTTAAAGTCTTTCTTTCCAGTCAATCGCGAATATCTGTCTCGATTAGTCATGCTCTTCTCAGTCATATTTTTGATGATAATATCTACCGTATTCTGTTCATTAAATTACTGTAAATCGGGAAAGCTAAGCAAAATTGCAAAAAAAAGTCTATGCTGCATGCTGCATACAGTCGTTAATGCATACTAGCCAATATTTCGCAGAATTATCGTGATGGAAACTGCAAACTGAAATATCAATTATTTTTTGTTCTTTATGAAAAAATAAAAAATAATAGTTGAATTAATTTAGAGTCATTTTCTAACATTGCTATAAATTGTATTTTTTTTCTTTTTTATAATATTTGATGAACTTTTCAGATCATCAATATTTGAGTGACCTTTCACCTGCTTAAATATGTTCAGGTTTGTTTATACTAATGAAAATTCAAATTACAGACCGAATGCAATCTCATCTTTTATTTATCATTTACATCCTGCCATGCTTTTCATTAAATTTAGCAATTCCGTTTGAACGAATAGCTAGTCGAGCAATGGTACCTTAAATAGCATTCATCCATAATGGCAAATTTTGTTTCTTGCTTCATTCTCCGTTAAATTACTCGAATATTTACTTATTTAATTCATCATTATTTCATGTTTTATTTCAATAAAATTTTTGTTCGAATATATAGAAGAAAAAGCGAAAATTTTATAATTTTATTAGCAATAATGGTTAAAATATGCTCTTAGCTCAAACAAATTAAATCTAAAAATAGCTATATAAATAAAGATATGAATGTTTGTTGTTACTTTTGACACAATGTTGCAAATTCGTCACCGATTGCTTTGAAATTTTGATATATTGTTGCAATTCCCTTCGACAATTCATACATCCAAGATAAGATAGTGGTAATTTGCGTATCTCAAAAAATATTTTGAATAGAAATTTTTAACCATGAAAACACACATACACGTATAGTCTAAGCAATAAAAACTAAAGCAGTAGAATTAAAATATTTCTACCACAAAGCTTCTTTTTTTTTAGTATTTCTGCCACATAACTTCTCAATTTTTTAACTTTCGATTTAGCGAATTCTTCAGATAGAACGATTTATGATTCTTTATCGAATAAATTTAGTAATTTTACTAGGAATTAAGTGCACATTGAAATTATCTAAGCTTATATAACTGCAATCGACTCCTCTATATATATAATGCACAAAAATTTTGAAGAGCGGAATGCAAATTCTGCGGAAATTTGATTAATTAAACTATTATACATAATTCTTTTCAATTAAAATATTCTCAGCTATTTGATTACTTTTTAATTATGCTCAATTATTAATTTTATAAAAGATTTTCAAATTTTTTTGGTTTTAGATAAAATTATCCTAACATTTGATAAAACCCTAAAGATATATCAACAAAATGGATTGATGAGTTAATTAGTAGCGATTAGAAAATGGACTATTGACTGAAGCTGAGATATCTAATGGGCAGCTTCTTGTTCTTCAATTTTCTTGAATGCTTCATAAGCTGTTTCACTCATCAATTCTTTCAATTCATTTGCATCCTTCACTTTCAACTTGTACAACCAGCCTGGAATTATATTACGAATTCTTAAAGTTTTATCATATTGATGCAATGATTAAAAGATTATTTTTTGACAAGGAATCATGCAGTATTTATTCTCATATCTTCAACCAGCAATCTGATTGCCAGAAAAAGAAAGAAAATTTGAAACAAGATCAGTAATTCAGAATAAAAATAGATTAAATAATCAAATAAGTTTTACTCAAAATTATATTTGTGTCACTGTATGGTTCTTTGCAAAATAAATCTTTCTTACAGTAACAAACTGTGAAGTGATTCTCTTGTCTCCAATCTTAGTATTAAAAAAATCTGCACAAGAAAAAATGAAGTATATTCACTTCCCTACTATCTAATCATTTTCTTGTTAATCTGGAACCGGAATTATTTTCAAACTTGATTAAAAGTCATTAAATCATAGTTTCTGATTAATGAATGACCGAAAATTTCTAAGTAATGAATGAATGAAAATTTCTTTATTAACTGTATTTGGAAAATTAAAACATACCTTTGTCAAAAGCAGACTTATTAATCAAAGATGGATTGCTTTCAACTTCGATATTCTTTTCCGTAACTGTCCCAGAAATGGGTGAATAGATATCTGATGCTGCTTTTACACTTTCCACTGCTCCAACTGAATCGCCTGCATGCAGTACTTTCCCAACTTCAGGCAGTTCTGCATAAACAATATCACCAAGTGCTGACTGAAAATACTTTTCTATATTTTAACAAAAATATACTTTTTAAGTATTTACCTAAATTTAAACGTAAATTTTTTGAGTAACGCAACTATCGGGATCATCATACAACCGAATTATGAATATATGATGGAAAGAAAAACTGAACAACTAAAATATCCTAAAGTGATTCAAAAAAAATCTTGAATTTCTAACTGTCTAAAACACTACTCTGAAAGATTCCGTCAAAGTGTCATATAAAATCAGTTCTATAACCAATTTACCAAATCTAGCTATCAGAAGTACTAAACCTGCGCAAAATCACTGATTCCAACAACTGCTGTATTACCTTCGATGATGACCCATTCATGCTTCTTTGTATAATATCGATCTGTAAATATTCTTTTGGAAACAATTTATTTATTTATGGCCCCATTTTATACAGTTCTACTTAAGATTGCTCATACTTTTAATATAAAACTTTTAATATAAATCTCATACTTTTAATATAAATCTAGTCTTACCTAAATATTTCATAATGAAAGAATGATTAGGCAAAATGAAAATACAATAAGATATATTTCTTCGTCTTTTAAAGCAAAACGGATACTATTAAGCACGTTTTGAACAAATTGTTGATAACTTTATTAGTAAATGGATCAGACTGTGTGATAAGTTCTAACTTCAATCACAATATTATTGATGAGTTCCAAATAAATAATCGATCTGACTTTAGAAATGATCCATAACATACCAGAATATAAGCATTGCGATGTAGCAATAGTTCGGTGGATTGGAATGAACAATGATTCTGATGTGACGATAAATGGATAAAACCTTTGAATTGCTCGGGTCCAATATGTTATCATACCTGTCAAATATTTGAAGCAATAAAATATTTTAACTAAGTTATCGTTTAAGTTTTTTTTAATAATAGATTACATAATTTTTTTTAATAAGTAACAAATTAAATTAATAGCTAAATAGGTAGGAGCAGGAGAAATACTTTCAACATGACGCAGATAAAGTTTCTAATCTAGCACAACTCTATAGTGTTGAATTTAATTAAGATATAATAAAGATATAATTCTATGAATTGAAGTATCTTCACAAATTTTACATAAATCTTAATATGTTATTATGTATCGATTTTCGCCAAACTTCTGGTCATTTCACTTCGAAATAAATTTGGCAATCTATTTTATTTCATTAATTAGTTATTCCAATTTCATTAATTTGTTTAAGAATGATGTCAGAAAAAGTTATGGAATCTGCAGGAAAAAGTAAAGATAGCCTTTCAGGATAAACGATAACAATATGATTTAACTCTCATCCGATTTCATTGGCTTACTTTCTTTTTTAAAATATAAAAACTCATTCTTCCATGATATAAAAGTTATCAATATCAAGATAAGCACGGAAATAGAAGGCTGAAGGTAGATTTTCATGGATGTAACGGTATTTCGACGATCATACTATTGTGGAAATGAAATATCAGATGCTTTACCTTATCTTCGTCTTTCCCGAATTCAATTGCTTAAATGTTTATAAACTTGATGTAACAACATACTAATTCAATTTTTCATTTTTATTATTATTTATTACTGTAAAATTCCTCTCAATTTCACTTCAATTTCTTCTCTTTCTTCCTTGAATAAAGATTCTATTTTATTCGACTCACACATTCTGTAGTGTATTTTCTATTTTAACGATAGATTTTAACTAATCGTACGATATTTAATACAAATTAGTAATTTAATGGATTCTAATTGAACAATTTTTTTTTTAATTTCAAGATACTTCTTGCATTTTATAATATACAAATTTTAATATATAAAATTTTCGATTTTTCAATACACAAATTATGCTTAATGTAGGATTGAAACATTTCACTATGCCTGATACTACAGGAGCGAGACATTTTATCAGTCTGCATTAATGATTATATTTAACGAAAATAAGTTATTAGGGATGATAAATATATCAACTGATCATATCAACATATCAAGAATCTGTGATTAGTTCCCCATTACATATATGACTCCCTCAAAAAGAAAACCGAAAAGTGACAATATCAACCTCACCACCTTGCAACCCCTATTCACTTATCACTACTCAGTGATAAGCCGTGCCATAAAATGTGCCAAGTTTGTGACTCATTCGTTACCAGTTGGCGCTAAATTACGTTTATTACGTTTCTGTGCATTTTCTATTTCCGGAATTCCGGAAGCATCGTTATGTAATTTTAATTATTAGCTGGTTATTCGTCGCATCATATGGTATGACATTTTCATCATTTTTGAGAAAAAAAATGATTGTAGTATATTAAATCAATTGATAATCAATTAACATGATTATGCCAGTATTTCGTTTTTGCAGCAAATAAAACGGCGATAATCATAACACGACGAATAGATAGAAGAAGGAATCAGATCTTAAAAAAAAAAAGACTAATTGTTCTAAAAACAGAGAAAAAAAAAAACGATAACTATGCAGATGCAGATTGTCATCCAATAAGAAATGAATAATCAAATAGGTATGGTATTTTCATTATTTTAGAAAAAAAAAAAGAATTATCATTTCCCCTAGATTTGATCGCTTTCCTTTGACAAATAAACAACTCTCATTTATCTTGAGAGGATTAAAAATGACATTAATATATTGCAATTTACTTAGACTAACTGTTTACAGTCTGTTTTGCTTGCAAGATATTTAGAAAATTTGAAAAAGTGTATAGATAAAAAGAAAGCATATTTTCATTTATTATAAATTTTGGTTTTCAAAATTATTCAATTGAATTGTTTTAATATGTTCTAATTAATTCTGCCTAAAGCGTTTATTGCATGAAAAATAAAAAATAAATAAAAAATTCGAGATTTTAAACATGACATAATAGGAAGTGTCTGCTGCATTCTCTTTTTGTGGCTCATATATAATTTTATTAAACAACAACGCTAATTTTTTTTTTTTTTTTTTGTTGAAGCAATAAAACTAATTTTTTACTTTACTAGCATAAGAAGGGAATATATTTCCATCCCTACAAAATTGTATAGTAAAACAATAAACCAATAATTTAAAAAATCTCCAATTTCCTTTTTTTTTATTTTAGCAGACTGGTTTATTGGCAGTCTTCTCGGTATATTACATTCTTTCCTTGTAAGTCATGTGTACAAGATTGTGCCAGAGCCATATATGGATGAAGTTTTTCACATAAATCAAGCACGACGTTTTTGTGTATTAAATTTCACGTTAGTTATGATTTTATTATTATTTATTTTATCAGTAAGACAGCACTGTTCTATTTCAACGTTATAATTTTAAAAAATGTCTCAGAAGGCATCACATGTGGATGCGTAGTTTTTATAGATAGATTATGTAAAAAAGAGGCAGAAAAGATTAGAGACAGAAGAGCTGCTAGGATGTATCTGTAATTTGTTTCAGTATTGTAAGAGAATTTCAGTCGGTTTCCTTAGTAATTGTAATTAATTGGTTTTATAGTAATTATATATATTTGGAATTGTAATTAATGGATGAAATGAGTTGATTGTGTACATATTTATTGGATAGTTGTATAATTTGAATTTTCCTTTGGAATCAGATTGCAATGATTCTTTTTTATTCGTTGTTTGTTCAAAAAAATTCTGTAAACTAATATTAAGATGATTTCAGATGGAATCCAAAAATTACAACGCCACCAGCTTTATATATACTTTCGTTACCATTTTTTTGTAGTTATGAAAGATATACGAATTCTGCCTTGATTCCCTTCGCTTTTGTCGGTTGCATCAAATTCCGGCAACTTTTCCGGAAACCCACATCCAAATTAAATTCTCGTTATCTAGAATTTATATTAAGTTCTTTGATTGTTCTACTGCTCCCTGTGCTTTTTCATTCTTCACTCTTATATTATACAGATTTGTTATCAATAACAACACTGCTGTGGGGTATTTCTCTTGAGCCGGGTATACTATCCTCCTTTATTTTCGCAATTTCCATATGTACCCGACAAACAAACATCATTTGGGCAGCTGTCTATGGTTTAACTCATTTGTTTATTTTATTTAAAAAGAAAAACAAGGATACCTTATCAATAATGGTGCTGATTAGGAGCTTGCTACATCTTTGGTCATTACTGTTATTACCTATTGGTTTTATTATCTTTTTCATATTGAATGGTAATAGTATAGTGCTTGGTGATCGTTTGGCTCATCAGCCAGTGCCCCATTTCATGCAAATTTGTTATTTTTTGATCTTTCTATGTTTCAGTGCAGCACCTTTATTGGTATTCTCTTCCAAAACTTATCGTTGTCTCAAGTTTATCATTCGTAAGCCTTTTAAATTATTAATTTTCTCTTTACTTTTTACATGTTGCGTTTATTTTTTCACGTTCGAACACCCATATCTGTTGGCTGACAATCGTCATTTCATTTTTTATATCTGGAAACGATGGTTTTCACGTCATCAGTATTGTAAATATGTTACTATAATTCTTTATATCATAGCACTTCAGTTATTTAGCCAAATGATAGAGCATATTCCAAGAATTCTTACTTTGTTATATATTTTGGGGGCAGCAGCAGTACTAGTACCAGCGCATTTGCTGGAACCAAGGTATTTCATCGTACCTTATATTTTCTGGCGTCTTAGTTATCCAGAACGACGAATTCCAATAATTATTCTTGAATTAATCTATGAACTTTTTATAAATGCTGTTGTTTTACATATGTTCCTGTATAGGCCATTCGAATGGTTACATGAACCAGGTGTTAAGCAAAGATTCATGTGGTAAGAATCAAATTCATATATTTTTTCTTTCAGTATAAGTAGAAACTGATAGCTTCTTTCCAAAGTGATTTTCATTGCTTTTGCTTCCAACTATTTTGAATCTTTTATGAATATAAAAGAATTTAATCGACGTTTTCGGAAGTAAAAATTAGGAATTGAATCAAATTACTTGCAGCGAAGAATATTCTTATTATATAAAGGAGAGATCTACGAGGATCTTTTCATTTCTTTTTTTCTTTTTTTTTTTTTCAATGGTTAGGATTAATAAAATAACTCTTGAAGATAACGTGTTCTTTATTTGCCTTTGTATTCGTTTACGAATGACCGCTTATGATTTAAATTTTTTATTAGATATTTTTAAGTGAATTATTGGAACAGTGCATGAAACATTTTCAAAATATTATTTAACGCTCAATGTAGACTTGCGATAAGACTTCTCCAACAAAAACTGGGCCTAAATGGAATTCAAATTAGAAAGTTTACTGCAACTTCTTTACAATATAAATAAAGTGAACGTATTATCAATTAAATCTATGTATATTTCTCAATTTAATTGCATCATTTCAATATTCTTGTCATTATCGTAAGCCTGAGTTGGAGCAAAATTAAATAAATTATCATCATGTGCAATAGTTGTAATATATGCAACTTCTGCATATACATCATTTTTAAAAACTTGTTAACAAACAAAAAACAACAACTGATATGATAGGCAGTTAGAAGTGAGCAGTAGTGATCGAAATAAATTAAAAAATTCAAAGTGAGCTCAAATAAGATTAGCCTGAAAATAAGAATAAACAAAATTATTCAATATGCTATATTTGGTTCATCATAAATTAATCCACTAAATCATTTCTCATCATTTTCAAAAATAAATTAATTTTAATTGAATAATTTCGAATGTAAACTTGAATTCCAGACTCAATTTTAATTTTGATAAGAACCTAAGATTGAGCAATGTCAAGAATATACAGGTAATTGATCAACCAAAGAATCTAATGATGCTAAACTTGCTGCCTTTGAACCAACACACATAGCATATTGTTTTTCCGGAAGTGATTCAGCACAATGCATAGTATGATAGACGTGAACAAGACCTGGATCTGGTGCACGCATTATACGTAATGGTGAATGAACACATTTTTCGAAGAAGTCCACATCTTCCATACCCCATCCCTAAAATTGGTATGTTATTTCAAATTTATCACATAGAAGATATTTCATTTGGTATTGAGAATCTGAAAGTTTACTAAAACAAGATTTTTCGAGAAAAAATTCAAACAAATAGCCAAACAAGTTCCAATAACTTGAACTTCTTTTTTGTTGTTAAACATTTTAAAATAATGATATCTCACCTGTATGTTCAAATTCATGCCTCCAATGAGATCTAAATCGGATTTATAAATGGATACCAATCCGAATCCGAAATGTCGAAAATAACCTCTTTTTCGACCATAATGAAATGCATCAGAAAGTAATCGATCACTATCCGACCATGTTTCCGGTGAATATTCACTAAATACTATCGGAAAATATACCTAAAATGAAAAATCTATTTGTTTCCAGAATTTTAATTTTTAAATTTTGATCAGAAAAATTTTCATTCTTCATTATTTAAAAACTGATAGTTAAGAAACATATTAGACTAATTTACCTGAGCACCACGTACAGTATTGCGTATAACCCGATCAAGAGTATCACAAGTGAAAAGAATGTCAACATCGATAAAAAACATCAGAGCATCTGATCCTAGAATTTCAGCACCACGGGTAAGTGCAACGCCACGACTAAATGGTTGTGAACCCATATTGATCACCTAGAAATTCATCGAATTATAGTAATAGAAATGAAAAATAAATGTTCATTTAGTGTTTTTGGCCAGCTTTTCCAATTCTCATTCTCGTTTAGATTCCACATTTTAAAAGAACCTAGCAATTTTCAATTTTTTTTTCCCTTATCTAGATGCTATTATAATACTAAGTATATCAGTAGTTATTAAATATCAAATATACCATTGTTTCGAACAAAAAAACAATTAATGTTAGAAATAAATTTTCAAAAAAGACCCTCAAGATTTCTTCAAACCGAAAAAAGCGAAATATTCCGATACCATTTAGACAGTTAACTAGTAATTAATTTTGTGAAGTTAATTAGCAACTAATAAATGCTCGCTACAACTGATCATCTTCAAACTGATAATGTCAAGAAGAATGAAAAACGAACCCTAACATCAATTTCTAATTTAAGTTCAGCGATCAATGCTGCAATTGCAGCATCCATATCGGGTACCGAATCATAAATCACCAAAATAAGTGAAAATATCCGCTTATTGAGACATACAGTTCTCAGATTATTTGCAAACCTACAGAAGAATTGATATATGATAATTATTACTATGCGATCAATATCACCAATAATTTATTGATTTTTAATTACATCCTTGCTACAATTTAGATTTTATTATTACAAATAAAGATTGCAATTTTTTTATAAATTTTCAAATTTTCCTAATTCAATTATCAAATTTCTAAACGATACAACATATTTTCCTTTATCGATTCAATGAATTTTTAAAAAAAAATTGGTAAGCTTTTGAAAATTGAAATAACCTGAAAATATTGGAGAAATTCTTCTAAATAAAGTCTCTAACCTTCGTATTCTCGATGAAATTTGAAAATCAAAGAAATTCCTAGACTGTATATTTGTGCTTTTTGAACGAAAAAATAAATCAACCTTCTAAATGAATCAATTCTTCCAGCAAGTGGTAATATCATATGGACGTGAAATTTTTCTGGTGGTAATTTTATTTGTTGCCAATTGAAATCTTTTGATTTATTTGTTTCCTTCCATAAACGGATACTTTTAGCGATACGTTGACGTAAAGTATCACGAAAAAAATCATCTGATATAATTTCCAATGATCCAAATGTTTGCTGAACATATGCATGACGACGAACAGAAAGTGTTGCTCTGTAAATTATAGTAATATATATATATATAATTCAAATTATTTGTTCAAATTTTTATCATAATTAAATATCATGTTATTTTGATACTTTCAATAATATATATGCAAATATGGCGCGAAAAATATCCTTTTTTGAAATTTGACATTTGAATTATTCATTCAAAAAATCCGAAAAAAGAAAAAAATGGATTAACCTATGAGGTGGACGAATCTTCTTGAACCACAACACCATATCAAGCACATAATCAACACCATGACGTGGTTCAACCCTCATATAACCATAATGAATATTTTGAAATCGTAATACACGACCACGTTGTCGAGCATTTGCATTAAATTCATCGAAAAGCTAATAAAATATTTTACATACTTAGAACTTCTTAAAATATTCATAATTACTTATAATTTGTTGATAACTACTTATTAAATAATGATAATTATTACTTAAAATTTTGATAACTACTTATTAAATAATGATAACTATTTACGACTAAAAATGCTGATAACTACTTATTAAATATTGATAAATATTACTAGTAAAATATTGGTAACTATTTATAATTTATTAATAACTACTTATTACTTAAAAATTGATAACCACTTATTAAATTTTGACAATCATTTATTACTAAAAATGCTGGTAATTATTTATTAAATACTGATAACTATTTATCACTAAAATATCGATAACTACTTTAATATGTTAATAACTATTTATTAAATTTTGATAACTACTTATTATTAAAATATTGATAACCATTCATTAAATATTGATTATTACTTATTACTGAAATATTGATAATCACTTATATTTTATTGATAGTTACTTATAATTTGCATAAACATCACTCCATCAATAAATGCATATTCATAGAAAATTCCAATATAGTTGTATTAGAAATGGTAAAAATTGTGAAATTTAAAAATTATGAAAAATTTTTTTTGAACATATATATTTACTGATGGATTGATATTTTGCAAATTATAAATAGTTATCAGTTAATGAATAGATATAATATCATGTATTGATAACTGTAGAACTAATAACAATGATAATTATTAATAATCAAGTAAAAATACTGATAATGATATAAAAAAACGATAATAATAACCTGCGTGATAATTTCATTGAGTGCCATTCGTATACTTAAATCAAGGGTATGTCTTGGACAATTTACTTGTCCAGCACAAAATAAAATATTATTGGATGAAATAAAATCCCAATGAAATAGATCGCGAGTTGAATTTGCGACATGACGTGTTAGCGATGGTACTTTTCGACCTGGTAATTCATTCAACAATGTGACACGTCTGGAACGTAGCGTAGCAAGTTGAAGGATACGATTGTGAACGTGAATTCGACGCATTGTTGATGGTTGTTTCACAGGATGTAACGTGATAGCATGACGTAATTCCGTTAAACTACCTTGATAAGCATCTGGTACCGTTTGATTATTATGAAATAATGTTTGCATTTCGTAATTCCACGTACACGTAACACCAACATGTTTCCGGATACATCTAAAACATGACAAATGATTACAAATAAGATATCAATTGATTCCTCGCTCATACTCTCATGATTGGTCTCAAAATTTTTCGATTCATTTCTGCAAGCAAAAAAAAAAATAAGCCAAGTTTGAGATCATTTTAATCATTTAAATTTGAGATTATTTAAAATAACAAAGATGAGATATCATTACTACTGTATCAATTTGAGTGATAATTGATAACAACAGTAATTATCGGTACAGTAATTACAGTGCCATGTAAAAATAATAAACAATACCTTCCGAGTTCAACATCCTCATGCGTAGTAAACATTTCCATCAAACAGGAACGCAAATGTGGAGCAACAAGACGTAAGGTCATTCGGGACATGACAACACCTGGTCCACCCATACAGTAATTATCTTCTTGACCAAGAGCCAACTGGCCATATTCGGCTGTATTACCCAATCCAGCTTGGCCAATTAAATGAGCCTTATCCGAATCCAGAGATCTAATTTATCAGAATAAATGAATTTCGAAAGATTAGATTTTGAGATATCTTCTTCTTGGTTCTTTTGTAATCGTTCAATATATTTATTATAGTTGTTTGATCTTTAAAAACTTTATAAGTTTGCAAATTCGTTGAAATTGAAAATTTCGATTTCGTAATTAATCTTAACTAAAAAATCAAAGGTCATGAAACAGTTGTTAGGAAGATTAACCTTAACAATGTTTCCAGTTGTTCTCCTCGTACATACAAATCATCATCTGCCCGCATAAACCAATCGAAATCATCTAACTGAAATTTTTTCTTTTCTTTTTTTTTTTTTGAAAAATTAAAAAATCTCTTGCAGATTTAAAAGAAAATCTAGAATTTATGAAGTTATTGATTAGAAATCTTCCGATATGTTGACAATGTTTAATTAATTTCTCCAACTCTTTGATTACCCGATTTTAAATAAAAGTTAATTTTATCCTAATCATTATCAACATTTAATTAATTTCTCCAACTCTTTGATTACCCGATTTCAAATAAAAGTTTATTTTACCCTAATCATTTATGGTAGTTAAAAAATCGTTGTTGGTTCCGATCTCTTGAAGTACTTTAAAAAAAATTGATACTGACTTTCACTGAAGTAATTTTTCTCTCAATTTGACGAACAGCTGATTTCCTATCTCAAGCCAGTTAATTTATTAATCATTTAACACATTTCATTATTGATTTTTCGAAACAAATCAAAATTTGAAACATTGATGAAGAAGGAATTTGTAGTTGAAAAAATTAGGGTCAATTTTTTTTTTCTTTCGAAAATTTCCTTTTTGTCTGAAATTGCTTTCTCTTTTTTCGGAAAAAAAAAAAAAAAAGATAAAATTGTTATTTCTTTGCGCTTTATTTTGTAAATAAAAGGAAATAATCAAATTCTTCTGTCCGCATTTGATGAGTCTTTTTCACTAAACAACGATCTTAAGTGTTTTTTCGCATCATTTGCGTCAATTTTTTTTTCAAGAAATTTAAAAATGGAAAATGAAATTTTTTTTATTGGGAAAATAAAATGAAATCGAAATAAAAATTTGATATTGTCAGAAAAGGGATTAATTTGATAAATATTGGGCCATCCAGCTTACCGATTTCCTTTCCTATCATATAGATAGTATCAAAATTTAACAATATTGATTTTTAAACTTACCTGCTAAGTTACCTAATCAACCTAGGTAAAAGAAAAGGTTAAGCTATGTGAAGATTAAATTTATCATCGAATTGAGTATTCCAATAAGTTTATCCTAATAAATACTGTAATGATTCATTCAAATTAGCCATATATATTAAACAAATGTGAAATTAATAATAATTAATTAAAATTAATAATAATTAACAAACTAACATAATGATCAGCCATCCATTTTAGCATTACAAATGATTTCTTCTGTGGTGGATATATGTCAGTAACACCTTTTAAACGTATCACCGGCATATCACTATGAATAGTTACTGTTCCTTCAGCTACGAAAAATAATATCTAAATTACAAAAATATATGTAAATTTGAAAAGTTTCATTTAATTTTTGCGAAATTAAATTTTTAATTAAATTCAAAAAATTCAAAGAATTTGTCAAATTTATAATTTATAAAAAATTCATTATACCTTTCCTGGAATATGTTGAGCCCATGTTTTCCATACTTCATAAGCTCTTGTATCCACATATTTTGCTGCTGTCATCACACCAACAAGTAGTAATTGAGGTTCTTTATTCTGTAATTATATCTTTAATTACAAGTTATTACAATATATTATTCAATATATTTTTAATTATTGTAATCATGTTAAAAATGATAATGGATATAATCACCAAGTTTCTTATCCTATAGCTAATATGACTATGAAAATAAATTATATTGGCCAAGTCATGTTAGATGTTGAAGCATAAAAGTTGTTTACATAAATAAACAAATATTTATTTACGTAAATTTAATTATAAACAAAAAAATTTTCAAATAACTTTTAAAACTATGCATGGCATATGTATTACACAAATGGCTATTTGAATGTTTAAGTTTCTGAATCAACGAATTGCAAAAAAAATTGATTTTCTCATTTCAAATTTCATTTCATTTTTTCTGATGTAATGTTATTGACAAAAATGATAAGTTTGCTATCAAATGTTACTATTTGCTCTCTTTATCCAGTTATTTAAAACAAAAAAAAAAAAAAAAAAAAAAAAAACTTGATTAA